>JAUZND010000300.1:0-14251 GCA_034780555.1 Coelogynopora nodosa | reverse complement strand
AAGTCTTTAGGAGGTATCTGTATACCAAATTTCAGCTTAATCGGATGATAGGAAGTTTGGTTTTCCAGTAGCAAACCTCCACGTAGCAAACCCTACAAAGCATGTCCACGTACGAAGGGTTAACAGTTGTCAATTATATTGTCATCAGATTTAAAACAGCTGCCTCCAGATTTTAATTATGCAATGTAATGGCCAGTTTTGGTAGATGTACCTATTATGATGAATAAGAGCAAAAAATGGAATAATTACAAAGTTTAATAGTCTAAAATAGTAGATTTATAGTACATATTACCTTTTTAAACAGTTTTGTAGGATTTTATAGAGACTACCTTTCATGGAGTATTATCCAACTGTGATGGACGGTTTCCATTAAACTGCGTCTCTTAAGTTGTTTCATTTTAAATTTAAGTTACTATATTTCCATGAAGCCACATCAAAATTACACAGTATACAAACTTTTTTTTCTTCTAAATTGTTTCGATAATATCATCATCTCGTTTAGTTTTACGTATAATATTAAAACTACATTTTCAATAACTTTCTCGATTTCTCGAGTCATGTTTACTCCACTTTACCGTATTGGTGATATATAAGTTCTGCCGTTTTGATGGTTAACATTAAAATATTATATGGGTTCATTTTTAATTTTAATTTAGTTTTCTTATAAGAGGTATAAGTAAATAATACATATAAGATAAGTGTAACAATCACTAAATTAATTTCAGTTGTAGTAATTTAAGTTTTATTGTTAAGCACTTTGTAAACGAATATGGTCTGTCCTTTAGTTCCACCTAAACGAGGTCTCAATTAATAATTCATAAATTGATTTAACTTGTTTGATCATGTTGTTTCACTTCTTTAATATGCATCAAACTGATTTTTTGTTTGCTTAATATTTTAAAGTAATTATTACACTATATTTAAACATTTATAAATTGTTTTTAATTTAACTGTCATTAGGGAAGTATAATAACAAATTATTTACAGAAACTTTCAAAAAGGTAGAATATTCCTACCTAAGTCGATTACGAAAATTTTATAATTTATTCAATACTTATAAATGTATTGTAATAATCATTTTTATAAATGAAGAAGATCGACCCAAAGTTGACCATTTAAGTTAACAAAAACCATATGTGGGTGTGTGTATGTGCACATTTTTGCATCCAGTTAGTAGGTCCATTACCTGTTTTTTTATCTTTCTTTCTCTCTGTAAAGTGCTCCAACATTGTTCCATAGCAGAGGTCAGAGCTGCTCAGAGATCCGATCGTAGAGAAACTGGGTTACGTGAACCCTCACTTGGCCGACACTTTACACTTCGTCTATTACACATCCACACAGGTCTCAGGAGTCGCCTGTCAGCGGAGTCGACAACGTAAAAATTGACACATTTACAAGTGCGTGCTGTCTCTCTATCCCCCGCCTCAATGACTTTATCTTATCTTTCAACACCGCTGGATCAAGCTCTGTATACTGACTGCTGCTATAAGTTTGTTACTCCTCGATTATGACACACATGCACGTCTATTATCTCCGAGTTGATGATCATTAAAGGTTTTAACTCTCTTGCAATAGTTGAGACTGTAATTAAACATTTTCAATTCATCGGGTATCATCGGCAGTGACATTTTCTCTTAATTGGATCCTTCTAATCAGATCCTTATACAGTGTGAACTGTAATAAAAAGTACAGAGAATCCACGTTTTGGACGAAGGGCTAACTGTTCTTGCCAAGATATCAACATGTCTGATGTGAGTACTTTTTACTATTAAAATGGTTAGTTTGGTACTTCTTTTTCCTTGTTACTTCCTAATGGGTCGGTTTAATGATATAATTATAAAGATAATTTTTTTATTAACTTTTTGAATTATAGCAGATTTAAACAGTCCTAATTAATTATTTGTTTTATCGTGTTCGGATTGACATTCCGTTTTTGGGGAAAATGAATAAACTCAATGCAATGCTATCGCAAAAGCTCAATTTTTCAAACCAATAGATAAAATACTATTTTAAAGTAGTATTCTAATGGTCTCATGATCCTCAAAATAAATTAGTTCCGAGTCGGATATTATTTGCTGGTGTGATAAAATATACCAATGTTTTTCAGTACTTAGAGTCGAGAAGGTATCGAGTCTGTCAACAACATAGACAGTCGAGGAGGTAGCGAGTCTGTCAACAACATAGACAGTCGAGGAGGTAGCGAGTCTGTCAACAACATAGACAGTTGAGAAGGTAGCGAGTCTGTCAACAACACAGACAGTCAAGGAGGTAGCGAGTCTGTCAACAACATAGACAGTCGAGAAGGTATCGAGTCTGTCAACAATAGTCGAGAAGGGAGACTTTTGAAACAATTACGAATTGTAATTTTTTTAGTATGTTTAGCTATTCATTTATTAATTCTAATAACCATGACAACTACGCCTGGAATGTTTCTGTAATTGCTTTTTAGTAAAAAAAAACTTTGAATGATATCTCAATTTTCTGAGGAGGTCATAAACTGATATAAAACTATTATAGAACTATCTCGTAACTATATATTTTTTGTTATAATTTTTTAATAAATAGCGCGCAATAGGATGTTATGTTTATCAATCACAAAATAGCTATTTAAAGCATTGTATATTCTTCAACCTATTGTAATAAAACATGCTAAGCAATAAGCTTGTTTCTGTATTGCATTTTATATATATAGTTAAATAATTAAATTTAATAGAAGACCTTTTTTAATTTTAATAAAATTAATTCCATTTTTATGGAGACTATAATAAAGCCTTTAATAAGTATTATAATAAACCGGTTAACATGGATAATAAGCAGGAAAAAAATTAAGAGAAAGCTAAAAAAAAAAAATTACTTTCTTGCATTAGAGAATTTTTTTGCAATTAGATTATAATTAAAACAATTTTCGTAATTCAATTATTATTTTAAGTATTGTATTTCATTCATTATATAGATAAAGTAAAATATTATAAAGTTTATAAAAAAAGTTAAGAAAAATATAATTGTTGATTATCTTTTTTAATTATTCGTTCATTTCATGTAGTGAACATTGAAAATAAAATATTTTTATTTAGTATTAAAATCGAACATCAGCTAATTGTATCGAAGTTTTCGTTGTCTTTACCTCTATTTATAGTGCATATCAGCATACATCCTTTAATAACACTCAAGAAATGATTCTGCTTTTCATGAAATGAAATGTGTTAAGGACAAACGTAAATTGCATGATATCAAATATTTAAAATGTATGTATTTATTATTTAATTGAACATTTTAAGCTTGAACAACTTCAATTAGATACTTGAATGAAGGAAGGAAGGAATAAATGGATGGCGATTTATTCAGTTGAATGAAATTCTATCTGAGTTTCAATAAAGCTTCAAAAGCTGAAATGAAAATATAGCTTCAAAATGACCTTACTTATGACCTTACTTATGACCTGTATTTGTGCTCAGCAATCGGAGAAATCGTAAATTATTTAGTTCCACTATTATAAGAATTACAATATTATATAATGCTAACAAAATATTATGCTGCGCGATCTACAAAGTTTTTTGTATTATTCTTTACATTATTAATATTATTTAATTTCTGTTGTGTATTTCCATACTAAAATTCGTTACTTTATCTTATACATTATAATACATATTTGATAAAAATGTACGTATATATTTTGTATTTAATTGATTAAAAATTCACAAAATGTAATAAATTTTACCGTTAATTTAAAAAGAAGTTTCATAAACGTATTAAAAATAACAATACAGAGTGACAACATAAAAAAATTAAAACAAAAAACAAAAACCTTTTTTATAAATATCTATTTCTATATCACTCACTTAATGTATTATAAACAAACATGGAGTTGTTTTCATTAATAATTACAATATTATTTAAAGAAATTATAATTTGTTTTAAATTACTTGTACATTATAATAAATGATTATGATTATTGTGACATATTGATAGCATGATTCAATATTTTTAAATATTTTTTTCATGATATTTTCAGTTATATTCAGTATTTACGTTGAAGTCTTTTGTGATTACTTTATATACATTTTATATATAGATTTATAGCATTATAGTATTCTTAACACATAGAAGTATAGTAAACTTACCTCATAGCAGTATAGTAAACTTACCTCATAGTAATATAGTTCATATAAATTTTAACATGCCCCAATAAGAAAATTTTGAGTATTACAATTTTTAGAAAAACATTAGAAAAAAGGAGGAAAATATATATAACTATGAATATTTTAATATATTCTTAACTTTATTTAAATAGAAAAATCATAATGTACAAAAAAATAAATTGGTTACAAAAGATTTTATTAAGAATTTATGTTTTCTCAAATTGTATATTATAATATCTAATATCCTATTAGATAATATTTCTGAAAGGAACTGCATTGACATTTTCATATTTGAAGTAGAATTTCATTTCTTGCAAAACCAAAATGTATACTACTAAACACGATACCATATTTGTAAAATAAGTATATTTTTACCATGAACAGTATTTGAATTTTTTAAAAGCGTTGTATAAAAATGTTAACATTTTATAGTTCAGTATCAATAACGCTCTGGCAATAACGTTGTTGAAATTATCAAGTTCAAAATATTGATTCCAGCCTCTAATATTGTATTAATTATTAACTAGAACTTTAAGTTAAATATTTAATTATACTGTGTGAAGGCAGTTTTTTTATTAATAAATTATTCATCTCAGAATGATTATTATATTTATTAAACATCTAATAATATTAACTTCAACTAAACAAGAAGAAAACTGGTACGATGGTATTGCCAGAATACAACTGAGCACAGTTGCACAATAGGCGCCTGAATTAAATAAATCATTGCATGTCCACTGTTTTTCAATAAACAAATGTTTTTACTCACCAATGTTATGTTAACAAATACGAACAAAAGTAGGCCTCTAATTGAGACATGGAATGTTTGTGACAGTTGATTCAGCTCGGTCTAATCGGTGATAGCCTCCAATTTCTCGTTATTATCTCTCTCTCTCTCTCTCTCTCTTGCTTCACTATTATTCTTCTTCCCCATTACTCAGATTACGGTATGGCTTATAGCCAGCAGTCTCACGGTGGCATTTGGTTCATCTTTCCTCTACGGGTACAACGTCGCTGTTCTCAACACTCCAATGTTTGTGAGTTATTTATCTTAGGGAAGTCAATTCCAATCAGTTTTTGTAACCAATAGCTAATTGATTTATTTTGTAAAAACACACTGCAGTTATGTATATGTATGTACTCAAAAATAATTAAAAAGATATGGGAGACGTATTTTTTTATTGTATGGAAAGGGCAGATATGAAGATGATTTAAATAATTTCAAAAAATGAAATAATTAACGCATTTCTTCTTTCATTTGAAAAGTTTGTTCCTTTATCATGATAATAATTTAAAATGGAAATATAAAAACAGATACTTCTTTATTGAAATGATGATATACATATTATATTTTATTAATACCTGAGATTAATGATATGAGCTAAAAAATTATCAAAAGAAATATTTGTAATCGTGTGTTTAAAATTTATCATTTGCCTAAAATTTGTTTATCTAATGCTATATGCCTGCATTAAAATAAAATGCATTAGTATTTTGTATTTTTTTAAATTTTATTATTATTTTTGCTAAACTTTTTAATAATGTAGTCTAAGAAAAATTAAAATAATGTTTCACTTTGTGTCGAATAACCTGAATTTATGCAATAATTATGTTAATAATTTTATAATACAATGCAGTGAACTGTTTCCAAATAGATTAATTAAAATGTACACTATGTCGTTTTGATTTTAGAACAGTAATTTTTTATATAACATTTAATATATATATATATTTCACAACGACGATAAATATAGGGCGACAACCGTTAAATAAATATTTTTTATAGATAACTGTGATAATAAAATATCTATAAAGAGTACCTAATTGTATAATTATCCAACCAGATTTGTATTGAAATATAATTATACATCAGACAATAAATTGGAATGTTTGTGCATTAAAAAGGGGTTCCACAAGTTAATTATGAGAATGTTTACATAAATAACCATTCATTTACCATCTTTAGGTCAACTGCATAATATACATTTTTGTAACAATATTTTATTTAATATCATATTTGGCTTCATGTATATAAACTAGAATACAGTTTTTTTGCTTACAAACGTCCCAATAAACAAACAAAACTTATTAAATTGAAAAGTGAAGTGTTATCCAATTTCAATCGCGCTTGTAATTGGATTATGTAAATCAATATTTGCAATTATAAGAAGTGAACTACAATTAATTCCTAAACTAATAAATCATGGTATAGGGTAAACTAAATTTAGATACTTATGGGTTATATAACATAGCCTACAGTTGCCATATAAATAGTTTACATGCATAATTTAGAATAAAAATTCAAATTTAATGAGGACATGTATTAATTCAAACTCCGGTTAAAAGACTCCTAAGATATTAAATGAAACAAATGTGTCCTACATAACAATAAATGTTTATCATCATTAAAATAACATCCAGTAGATCAACAATTACAAAAGCGGAAAAATAAGTTTAAGAGAAACTTAATTACTGTATATGGCGTCTTCCATAAATTAAATTGTTGCGCCTTCTAAATAAATACAGGGTACAAGACCGATGGCTATTATAATTGAATATTATTTTTCTGTATAATTTAATAGTTTTTGTTTTGGCGATTATGGCAAAGATTCTTCTACACAGTTAATATTAAAAAACTATATTAGAAATAATATATTCACAATAGGCTATAGGGAACTTTAAAATTATTTGAAGTAATAGATATTGAGCTCATTACCATATTATAGTTCATTGATTTAATAGTACGTAGATACATGTTTATTAATAAAGAACATTTGTGGTAATTTCTTTCTGTTCTTACTTATTGAGATATTCATTATATATGCAGTTTATTATAAATTCGTAAAATGTAATAAATTTTTAATTATAACTTTATTGATTTATTTATTTCTATATATGAATACATATATATATATATATATATATATATATATATATATATAATGATGGTAAAACTGAGTTAAAACTATAACAATAAATAATCGAAATATTAATTGATATTAGAACATAATAAATTTTTAAAATTACGAAGTTAATAAACCGAAAGAAAAAACAAATACTTTAATAATTGTTATTATACTCTTTTTCAACATTTCATATATATATATATAGGAGAGTGTTCTTTCTATTTGGAAATTTCTATAATATTTTGTTATATAATGATGCAGCGACAGAATGATTAATCTAAAAAAGTTGAAAAGCAATAATAATAGCATTAACAATTTTAATAATAGTGTTCCATTTTAATAATATAGTTTTTAGAACGATTACAAAATTTTAATTGTTCGAGTGCATTATTTATGTTTTAATATACATATCTTTAAACAATGAAAAATATCATTTTAGGTGAATATTCACATTTCGAAATCAAAGATTTCATTTTACGCGTATTATTTAATTAATAAATAAATTACTTAAAACATTTAATATTATTTATTATATCTATTTATTAACCCACGTCAAAGAAATTTCCCTATACAAATAGGTTTTGAAAGTGCCTATTATCATAATACTTTGATTTATATTGTCAAAATGTGCATCAATTGAAAGTTTAAGATGTTTCCTACGCAGGAAAGGGAAATATGAGTTTTTAAGTAGATAAATAATCCCTTCGCGTATTTTTTTACAAAAAACATTTCAAATATTAAAAAACATTCAATATGAAATGAATCCAGTGGAAAGTAAACGTTATCTACTTGGCCCTCCGTAATCTTCTATCATTTTTTCCCGACTCAAATTAAGTAGCTTATCTTTTCTAAAGAACGCTTATCCAAAGCTGTATTTAGATTTTTTTTAATCATCTTTCACAATGACAGCTAAATGTTAAAAACGTTGATTACCTAAGGGATTTGTTTTTAGATGCTAAAAAGTGGTTTTTCAGAGTCTCTGAATCGAAATGTTATGGTCGCATTCATAAACTTCATCTCAGAAGGTTCATACTTGCTGAATTCATCATTATATATGATGCTCAAGTCATTTCGCACATCTTAATGGTGATGATACCTCTCTGTGAACAACTAAATTACAATACATAACCATGCTTAACATTGACAGCGTTCGTCCACTTATTAATAATGGACATAAAAGTAGATAAATGTCTAAAACGAGATAACATACGACAGTATCGGTTAACAATATCAACCACATTATCTAGTTTTACCACTAACCAGTTAAATTATGATATTTTCAAAAATGTGGCAACCTTTTTTATGCACAAAATAAGCAATCTATTTGGAGCCAATAAAACGTGTTAAGTATGCAAGAATATTACAGCTGGTTGCGATACATAAAATTTCTAATTATGTATTGATTAAATTTTACGCTGGCTATCTTTATATTTTAAAGTTTTTAATTGTATAGTATAAATATTATGCTTTTTATATATTAATTCTGATATTTTCGGTATTCAATGTATGTGATCATTTTGGGTATTCAATGTATGTGGCCATTTTGGGTATTCAATATTCGTCACCATATTATAATCACCACTTTCTTAAAATGAAAAATAGTTATTACCCAACATAAATTAATGTTTCTCATTGACTAGCAATAAGTGCAATGGAAATATATTATGATGAATACATGAGGACAGACTGTATGAATAAAAAATCAGATAATTAATTTTAGAGTGGTGCCTCCAGTTCTTCAAAGTATCCTCGATGCGCTAAAGTATTGAAGAAATTACCTTTTCGAAGTACTTTAATTGTTTGGAAATAATCTAAATCCGAACAACTATCTTTGATTACATTAATCAGATGTTCAACCGAGGTTGTGTGAGTTTCGTTTCAGATGGGAAATTTTTCTTTCTTGATATTTTCCCAATCATACTCTAACATTGGCTTGAGATCAGAGGTGTTTCCTGGCGATGGATCCAGCATGTGCTGTAACTAGACTTTCAAATATTTTACCGATAACAAGAACTGTCTTGCTGCATGAAAAACATTGGTGTAGTAGATAAGCTTGAACATTGACATTTTCTTTCACTCTTTTTTGCTTATATTTTCCATAATGATAGTTCTAAATGTTTTTAATGAAAATGTATAAGAGGATTGACTTAAACACAAATCAAGCATTCTTGATCCATGATCTGGAAACTATCCGGCATTTAACCCCTTCTGCTTTGGACCCATTCTACTTTGTCCACGACATCCCCAATTCTGTTGAACATTAAATTCAGGTTGTCAAAGCATCTTGGGATCAAATATATATTTTTTAAATACAGCAAAAGGTTATATCTTCAGTGCTCCAAGTGCACCGAGGATGTTCTCTAGAACGAGGTAAACCACTGCAAGTATATCTTATTCTGACTATGTATCTATAGGCCTATTCTGTTTGTACAAGCATCGTACTTATATTACACAGTGCTTTGTACTTACTAACATTTTTTTTAAATGAGTGTAGTGAAATTAAAATGTGGATCATTATTGTATAATTTACAATATCATAACAAGTATTCAATTAAAATAAATTCGATTACATAACATAATATTTCAATAAAAAAATATTTCAATAATTCATCATATCAGTTAAAATTAATAAAAGTGTTGTTTTATATAGTTCAAGAATTTATATTATATGATTGGCATAAGTGTAAAATACATCCAGATATATAATTATGACTGGCACAACATTATTGTGTAGAATGGAGATTTTCCGTCGAGCAGAAAACATTACTTTAAACTATGTCTAATTAATTATTTTGATATTTTCTGGATTTAACATTTTTCTCAATTTTCTCGCTATAGGTTATATATTAAAAAACGAATATAAAGAAAATCTTGTAAAGGGTTATTAGCAAAATTGTTGTCCTAAAATTAAAATTTTAAACATATTAATACCAAACATTTTCTGCAGCTTGTTTCTCATTAAATTAACACAGATTATTCAGGATTTCTACAATCGAACTTACACTGAGCGCCAAGGTTCTCCAATAGATCCTAAAACGGTACACATTCTCTGGTCTATAACTGTTTCCATTTATGTGGGATTTGGAGCGGTGGGGTCCTTTGGATCTGGCTGGCTTGCTGATCGAGTTGGCAGGTGACAAAACGTTTAGAATTAACTTTTAAATCGATGGAAAATTTGGTAGAGGGTATTTAATTATTGGCATGAGAATTTGTGCCAATCATAAAGTGTTAACGGTATGAAAATACTCGGTGGAGTAGATTTACTTTATTATTGTAATTATTTTCAAGAAATTTATTTTAATTAAAAGTTTCGTTAAGATTTTCCTATGAAGACAATATAATTTGATTTATGCTTCAAATGATCCGTTCATAATTGTCTAAAATTGTAATCTTTAAAAAACCTTGTTTGTTTTACTGCTTAACGAATTATAGTCCTCGAATAATGATTTACATCTATGATATGTTTTGAGCACGTAAATTAATGAAAATGATTCATGTCATAATAGATATAAAACGTTATACATATAATATATAGAAAACAAAAATTTAAGTATAGAATCTACTAAGTATAATATAAGCTTAACTAATCTCGCCTTTTCAGCAAATTATAGCCTTCCAAATATGAATAATTCTTTCGTTTTGTTTTTCTGTAATATCGACAGTTTTGGACAAATGTAATTGTCTTCTTTAAACCTAGACATATCTTTCTTTGCGCACGCTACTAACTAAATAATCAAAATGACAACGATCTAGTTAATTACTGAATAACTGATTGAAAGACTTTGTAATGATTAGCTAAATGATTCCCGAGTGTTTTGTAATTTCTTCTTTGAGCATTCATTCATTTCGTTTAATAATGTCTATATCTGTTTTTTATATATATATAAATTATTTATAGATTGTATTTAATTGAATTCTTGTTTTCGTTTCAGAAAGAGAGCTCTTCTTCTAAACCATATACTGGCAATAATTGGTGCTATTTTGGAAGGAACCTGTAAAGTTGCAAAGATGCCTGAACTTCTGATTGCTGGTCGCGCTTTTATTGGCCTCAATTGTGGTAATTCTTCTACTTGATTAATATGTTAGTGACAACAAGTAGGTTTGCGGGCGCTAATATAATCCGACTAGTAGTAGTTTTAAATGAATAGTCAAAAATTTATATACCTATAAACTATGCCAACATAACATATCGAAAATATATCTCATTTAAGAAAATGAAACCTATACAGATTAACGGCAAAAACGTTTGTCAATTTTATATTGTAAAACGAGTGTGCATTTTTGAATAACCACACTCTTGATTAAATTATCGTCATGAAAAATATCCAAAGTATCTTATAGGTAACTCAAATGTAAATATAGGGCATTGTTCACAATTAAATTAACACAACAAATTGAAACGTATATGTTGTTTTTCTGAAATTGTGGAATGCGATCAATCAAGCGATCGAAATATTAATTTTGAAAGGGCAAATTTTATTGGCATTACATATATGATATTTAATGTGCATATACTCCACAGAAACCCATATTTTATTTTATTTGTTGTAAATAAAGTTCCCAAACATAATTCACACACTACTCGACAATCGATAGATAGATATCATGATTTTTTATTTAATAGAACCACACGAAAATTATGGTTACCAAGGTCTATAACATATGACGACAGGTAGGCGAGCTACTAACTTTGTGTATTATAAAACTAACTGACAAGTGGGAGTACACAAACCCTCTCCCCATAAATCTACGGATAATTGAATTAAGCCATATTTAAATCACATGTAATATATCTTTTTTATGAATTAAAAAAAATTATGTCTATTATCAATATAGATATGTTCAGCTAAGAAAAAAATAATTATAAAAATAATAAATATTAATTAAATATTCAACATTATTAAAACATATTAGAACAAGTTAAACTTAGATAAATCTATTAAGTTTAATAATCTACTAATAAAAACGAAATGTCGAAAATTCCTTAAATATAATTTGGAGCTATACATCGTTTACATTCTTATTTTACTTATTTATAAAATTCCCTTTCCAATGTAAAATGTACCGAATACATTTATCACATGAAATAGCTATTTGCTGTCAAAGACATTATAAAAAATGATGTATTTATTATTTACTATTTTGATAATAAACAATTGTTAATAATAAAATTACTAACATTTTATTTAAAAAAAAAATTTTATTCATTAAATTGAGTTAATAAAATTAAAACGTAAATAAAAATATATAAATTTTAAACATATATGCAGACCGGACTCAAATCTTCCACTCCTTTTTTAAAATTATATTAATTCAATTTCATATTTAATATAGTTTAATTTAATAAAGGGGAGTTTTGATAGAGTATTTTGTCTATTCATATTGAATAACTTTATATTTGTATATACAATTTGTATAGTGTTGTTCACAATTTAATTTTAAAAGATGTTCACCAGTTCATATATATTGAAAAATGTAGGAAAATACTAAATGAACAGTTCAACCTAAAGTCATCTGAATAATTATTAGAAACTTCCTATCAAATAAACAATACTAAATAATATTAGAGGTAACATCATTTCAATGTGTGCATCAGAGAAGGTTTCTTATGATATTCTCTTTATTATTGCCAAAAAATAATGGAACTATACGTCTTTCAAAATGAAGTGATTAGAATTAATATTTCATGAAATCTAATATAGACACTTTTTTTACCTTTTAAAAAAATATTAAAAATGTGATGCGTGTAAACATTTTTATAAAAATAATAAAAATAAGTGTTTAATATTTTTTTAATTAATGTTCAACTAATAATATTTTGCTTCACATTTAAAGTGTCTGCCTCCCACATCTATAAATATTATTTAATATCTTTATAAAATTATATAGAAATCCAAAACGATATATTTTAAAAAAAGTTTAATTTATGTCAAACAATCTATGATGATTGATCTAACTGATCAAATAAATATACAAATATTACAAATTTGTGTTTAAATATAATTGTTTTATATATATTTCCAGGAATGACCTTGGGACTGGCCACAATGTATTTGACTGAAATTTCTCCACAAAAGGTTCGAGGAGCAATTGCAAATCTTCACCAACTTGGAGTGGTCGTCGGTATTTTGATTGCCCAAATTTTGGGCTTGGATTCCCTGCTCGGTAAGATGAAAGTAAATAAAGTATATAAGATCAGTCTTCGAGCTGATGAAATAGTGTCCATTAAAATTAGAAGATAACTGACCTCTGAGTGTGAAAGAGTTTACTGACCGCTGATTTGCTAAATAAACGTTGCTTTTAATCAGTGTAGAGCCGAATTTTAATAACTCAAAGCCGAATTGCACTTTCATATATTAAGTATGCTAATTATTGTGTTTAATATTTCAAATTTTTGTTTTTGATCTTTTTCGTAAGTTTTCTATTTATTAAAAAAAATTATTATACGTTGTTACCACATTTAAAAAATTGTATTTTAAAATAATAAATGAATTTTACATAGCAGATATACTATTTATTTATTATGGTAGATATACGTATAAACTTTTCTTATAACATAAATGTCTAAATATTCACATAAACAATTAAAGTTAAATAATAAGCTACCCCTATAATATGTAGGATATGAACAAGAGCCCTATATGTAGGATATGAACAAGAGTACCCCCTATATGTAGGATATGAACAAGAGTAGTTTAGATTTTTAGTGAAATAATTAACATGTAATTCGCATAATAAATCAAATGTATTCAAATTAGTTAGAAGTTTGAAAGATATATTTATTTTATCTATTTTGATCACATTGATGAATCTTTAACCATAGTGCATGATAACTATAGATTGCTGATCTATATAAATTATTAATTAAATGTCCGTGAAAAACATAAATAGTAATTTTGACGTAACATCGCAGATATAATTTATGGTGGTATACGCAGATATAATTTATGGTGGTATATATGAGATAGACAACACAAAATATTTCACAGTCAGCAGTTGTAGATACAAAATTTCAACATCCAATTTCAATATGAATGTATTGTAGACTATGCATGTCAAAAAATACTATTTCACGGTTAAGCAATAATTTAAATAGATCAGAGTAGTATAGAAGGATGCGCTCTAGATCACCCCCCCTCCGCCCATGCATTTTTAAATATATATTTTTATGACTCACCCCCCCCCCTCCGCCCACGCATTTTTTTT
>JAUZND010000299.1:0-35566 GCA_034780555.1 Coelogynopora nodosa | reverse complement strand
CCCCCGGAGTCCCTGGAATACCCGGGCGGGGAGGACCCGATGGGCTTCCTCGACGACTATGAGAAGGCCACCAGTGAATCTGGCGATGAGGGACCTGAGGACTAAGAAGGAATTTACTCTTTCTCTGCTGACTGTAATACACATCCTGTTGTTATGATGTTTT
The DNA here is from genome assembly GCA_034780555.1 of Coelogynopora nodosa. NCBI lineage: Eukaryota > Metazoa > Platyhelminthes > Proseriata > Coelogynoporidae > Coelogynopora > Coelogynopora nodosa. Next base: position 35,403 of record JAUZND010000299.1, on the reverse strand, counting down.
AAATTTCATTTAGAATAAAAAGCTTTCACTTAAAATTTAAATGCATTTGATTGTTTGGTAAAGAGATTCAGATATTTAAAAATATTTGGATTTTTCAATGCATACGTCAGTTAAATATATTAAAATTAATTTATCTATTTGAAATTATTCGCTTTGGTTAGATGTAAATCACTACAAGCAAACAAATTTATTTTCAGCTATATAAATATATTCTTTAAAAGTCTCCCCATATCCATGTTATTTAATAAATAGAAGTACGTAAGGACTTGATATGTACAATTATATGTCCAATATATGTTCATTATTTTTAAATATCGTACTATTCTAAAATTATAACTAGTTAAAATGTGTGTGTCTGTTTGTGTAATGTTTTAGATGGAGTTCGACTACCGACATTGCATTCCCATGTTTACTGTAACATACACGTGAAATGGGCCTACACTGAAATTTCATTTTATTTGACCAAGTTGCGTTGTGTTCGCGAAATCTTTTAAGAATTCTATCAAAACTTATTTCTTCAGAAATTTTAACCAGATTGTTTCGACACGAACTTCATTTAAGTATAATATATAATCGTATAATTAATATACATTTTAGTAATGAAAATCTTGGTTTTCTTTTTGATGTTTTTTCCCAATAAATTACCTGAATTAGTTCTAGAATGTTGCATTTATCTAATATGTAAAATGCTTCCTGTATTTTATTAACGTAATTATTTCATATGCTTGGATAATAGCTTTTGATTACGTTTAACTATACACTTAGCTGGTTATATCTATGCATGGTTTTCTTCACCTAAACACATTTTTCTTTGCTGTAAAATAATTTAATTGTTTTAAAATCCCTCGATTTCATTAATACTATACATATATACATGTTCAAAACAACGTTCATTTTGTTGTTACTGCAACTATATTATAATGTGTGTAACTTTATGACTAATTATCTTAAGTGTTTGCTTACAGTAAAAATTACATTTATATAATAATTTAAAAATATATATATTTATTATTCTATACAAAATAATTTTTTTTCATTTTAATCATTTCCATTTGTAGGAAGTTGAGATACCAATATTTATTTAATTTTAACGTCACAACAAAGTTTGTGACTTTAACATATTAACTTAATGTTTTATTTATTCATTGTTTTGTTAAAACCAAAGAATCTAGAGGTTAAAACTGATTGAAGCCGATGTCAGCGTGCATATATTGCTCTATTACCTAATAAAATCATAATTTGTTTTACTTTTAATAGTTCTATAACAGAGCCTTATATTTTAAAAGTAAAATTAATGCTTTGCAACAATAGAAAAACAAAACATGTACTGATTGTTTGTTTTCACGCAAATTTAATAGGTATAACAATTTATAAATAAAACTAAAATTTAGTGATATATGTTTTATTGTAAAAAATGACTAAGTTTTGTTTTATCATAATAATAATAAATACTTTATTGGGCTTTAAACAGTTTTAAAAAATTGAAAATATTATCAATTTCCAATACAATTTCCAGAAATTAAGCCTCATTGCTCTTAATCCCAATGAAAATTGTTCTAATTCAATTATGTATACCTCACTAAAATGAGTTTAACAATAAAAATTTGTTTTAGTGTTGATTAAAATTTATTTTGTTATACGGTGATGAATCTAGAACATTTATAAAGAGGGGGGGCTTGAGGCTTAGATTTGAACATTTCCGAATGCGAAATACCGTTCACTTGAAAATGGAACATTTTTGAATAGCCAGACATAAACGCAAAGGGGTGCTTCTTTCCCCCCTGTTAAATAACATATTAAATATTACAAGTTAATGGTACTGTAAAAATCACAAAATTCGATCAGAAATTTTTTTTTATAATTTTGGTCATACAAAATTATATATAATATGTGCATTTTCTGTTTTATTAAATATATAAATTTTTTTTAATATTTAAAAAAGCAAAATAAATTTTAATTAAAAATATATTAAAAACTTCGCAACACATTTGTTATTTTTAAAATAAAATATATTTGGGAATTATAGTTGACTGCTTGGCACAACGTTTTAATAATATAATAATAAAAGAGGGTACTTAAATAATCGTATCTAAGTTAATATCATCTAATATTAGTGTCAGTAGGCTACATATAAAGGGAATTTTTACAGTTTTACCGTGTAAATTTGAAATGATCAAAGGTAAACAGAAAACCTATAGGTCTCCAGGTTTACTTTTTAATTTGTATTCTTATTTCATAACGAGTGATTTTTTGTACTTTTATTATTATAAGTTAAAAACATTTCGGGTTGTTTGTTTTAATTGATCGTTAAAATATTTATGAAAAGCATTTAGAAATATTTTAAAGTGGCTTAAATTATAACTAAGCGTAGGCCTAATTGTATGCATACTTTACAATGTAAACATACTCTAGATAAGCTATAACTATAGTTCATTCATAAGTAACAACAATTCAAATTGATTGATGAATTTACACTACTAAAAGCATAGCGTGTATATAGTCATATAACCATATACAATTTGTGTAGCCTACATCTTTATTCAAGAGTGATAATTACGACTAATGGCCCTAACATCACTTGTATCAAGAAAATGGTCACGGTATGGAGGTTATATGTCATATAGATTATTATGTACACCTACACATACGCTCAGGAATGCAGCATGCATCACAACAATTAAAATGTTTATTACCGTTTTCAATAATTAAATCCACCAACGGTAAATAATTAATGACGTAGATAGATGTATTTCATAATGAACTATGCAATTTTTGTTTTACCGAATTCTAATTAGTTAAAATATAGCTTGCTTAAAAGCATCCGACTTAGCCTTAAAGTAGCCGACTTAGCCTTAAAGTAGCCAAAATATGGCCAAATAATTGATTATATATATATCGTACAGAAAGTCGATATTTTTTCAAATTTTTACAGATATTGGATCTCATCATGAACTTTTGCTATAATTTATATATGTTCGATAAAATATTACATAGAAAATAGATGACAATAAAATTTCTTATACCTAAGAAAAATTCGACGTAATTGCGTGCAATGGACATCTTTTGAGTTCACAAATTGATTCAAAGTGAGATTCGTTTTTGTTTCAGAATCGATCATATTAAAATAAACAATTGCTTCGAGATAAAAATACTTAATTTTCAATATGGTGAAAATCTTACTCTAAAACAAATTATGCAATAAAAATGTATATATATATAGTACATATTAGAGAATAAGTGCATATTAACGCATACAGCAATGTAGATTTACAATCTCCACTCACTTGTGTATTGTATACTTAAAGAAAAATCAAGAAAAAGATTCATGAGCATCAAGGCTGCTCAAAAAAATTGTATATTAAATGAGAACGTTTAGTTAATAAAAGTTTATCGCATTGCAGTTTATATAAATGTGTATACATCATTGCCAATTTAAACATTTAAAAATCGTACGGTTGTACAAACAATAGCAGTGTTATACTATTTAAATTCGAATAATAATCGTTGCATAATAATAACAATAATTATTCATTAATTAAAGACACGATATAATTATAATTTTAAATTACCACTGAAACAAAACGGTTAATAATAATGACTCAATATACTTTGAATGATCATTGAATGATTGTCTCCAAGTTCGCCTACACTGCCAATTCATCTACATTCCTCCCAGTTTAGTAAGCACTTTCACAAAATTTAAATTGTAAATGAAAAAGCTTAAATAAAATAGCATGTTTATATAGTTTCCTAAGTTTTTTGTCAACACTAAGAGATCATAAACAAGGGAAATATAAAAGATAAAGGTCATAATATGCTATTATTTAGAAAGAAGAGGAAAATAATACAGGACAAATAAGTAACATCATTAGCATCGTCATGTACAATATGGTACTAATTATATCGACAAGTGTGGGTGAATTTGGACTGTTGGCGAACTGGGACTTACCCACATTGATTGATGTCTTATTGTTTATTATAAAATTAAACGATTTCAAGTCTTATAAATTACGACACTGCACCGCGAAAAAAATTTTTATTTGAAAGCCTAACAATTAGTAGACATAGTCAATAATATACTAATATAATTATTGACAATTTCTGACAAAAAAAATCCACCATGCAGGAAAGTTACCAAATACTAAATCATAACATCGTTTCGTAGAAATGATTAACAATATATTTACTGAACATGGTGTATACATATATGACTTCATTAGAAAACAACAGAGCACAACTCAATAGTATGTTACTACTACATAACGAAAGAAATTATGTGGCCTATGTATATATTGAATTATAAAATATATGCATTTATTAATATTTAGAAAAAATGGCCAATACAAAATACAATAGGTAATATATAGATAAGTTTTTAAACAATAAGGACATTTTTTAATAAACTAATTTATTGCTAGAAATAAGCATAACAAATATGGTACCTAATACAAGTATATTGTACAAATTCATGAATCATAATATTCTTCAAATATTTCTTCTTTATAAATAGATACTCGTTTTTTATAGAATTTAATCTAGAAATCGTTATAAACAATTGTTGGTTTTGACTAAATTACAAAAACGATAAATGAAATTGTAAGGAAGCATAACAGCACCAAATTGTTGCCTCAATATAAAGTAGAAAATGTGAATCTATCTTCAATTCATATAATAACTGGAATCACATATTTACATACACAAGGCGGGATGTGGCTGTTGCCTATAGTTGCTTTCCATTAAATATATTTCTATTAAGACATAATGAAATGCTCGAGAAAAAACTACTTGCGCAGATTAAAGGGGAGAATACGCAGCAGAATAAGCGGAAACTCCCAATAACGTTGCTTGTAGAAAAAAACTGAAAGAATTCGACAATGGAAATAACACCATAACTAATTAATTAAATACAAGTTTAATTTATGCCTCACAATCTCAGAGTGGCTCGAATATACAGGAGAAAATTAGATATGTCGAATTAGAACGTAGATGAGTATATTATATAACACTATAAATAGAAAATCATGTGACGCTGATTGTAGATCGGATTATAATTAGGAGGATTTAATGTGTCGATATATAAATATATATGGTTTCGAAGAGAAACACAAAATATGGCATGGATAAACACTGATGATTACGGAGCAGTGTGTAGTCAAGTGTAGTTAGGTCCCAAAAACGTTATACAAAGAAATATACAAAAACAGCGCTAGCTGTAATATAGTAGTCAGTGTAAAAGCTTAAAATAATGAGTGCAGATGACACACGCAATAGTGTGCCAAAATATAGAAAGCAGTGTGTAAATCCTAGTAGATACACTAACACATATAGACGCTAGTTTAATTCAAACACTGATATGGACAAAAAACCCGTAAATTACTCTTTAATCACTGTATTATACAAATTGCATCCGGTACATGGCGATCAACTCTACCATAGCAAATACTTAGAGTAAGTCGATAATTTTTTCAATAAACAAAAAATTAAATAAAGCTAAAATATAGCGTTTCTATTAAATAATATGAAACAAGGAGTATTACTAAGTTATTTTGAGGTCAAATGGTCGGTACAAAACTTAGTTTTTTTATATGAATGCGGTTTAAAATATTATTTCTATGTATGTGTATATATATATCAGAACTCAGTAAATAAGAATATGTACGGCAACACAGATAGTCACGGGACTGGCTATCTATGTAACTGAATCTGTTTCATCGTCATCATCAATGAACAGAGAGATGTTGCCGGGATCATAGGCGAGGGTGTTACAAGTGTAATAGTCTAAGGCATTGCTGAAACGATATGGATTGATGTCATCATTGTTTATGGTGGGTCTATACGGTAGTCTCGGAGATCTTGGGGAATTTGAGGTCATCGAAAAGGTCCTCTTCTGTAAGCAGAAATTGTAGCGAAAAACATGCAGCGTGTCAAAATAATGAATTAAAGATATAAGTTAGGCATCTAAAAATGTAATATCAATTGTGTTGTTCATAACAATTCCTTCTGGTAAGGATTCTCGCACTTTTCTTAGATTAAAAATTCGCAGTTTACTTTGTGCATTTCAAGGAGATAAAAAATTAATAAAATACTAAACCGAATTAAAAATTATGTAATACTATACAGAAATCATGGTCACCAACTCATAAAAATATAAAGTTATTAAAAATTGTAGTTATACCAAAAAATAGTATAAATAAAAGGTAAAAAATTTAGAATAGTAACAAAAATTGTTAATAATGAAAATATAAATGATCATAAATATAGTTAAAGCCGATAATATTAATATATCACATATTATAATTATATATACTTTCATTGTTTTTAACTTTCATGGAGATTCAAGAAATTCGAGACAACTAGGTAGACCTATTTCAAAGGAACCAAAGAGCGCCGGAACCATACTTTTTATGTCACAGCCCGCTCTTTATATATATAACACATTGTGTGTTTCAACAGTTAAAATGCTTATAGCTTCTCATTAAACTCGGACCGGCTATGTTTGTATCCTGACAAAACACGTGGGATGCTTCTGTGGTGAATGGAATGTCCCTTTGAGTTCTCAAACAGATAGGTACAATGCAATTAGGCTTGTGTGGTTGGGTGGGTTGACGTCGATCGATAAAGCCTACTAACTAGTTTGCTCTTCAAATCCTGTGTGTTTTTGCATGATGAGTGGTATTACATAGCTTATAGCTACCTATAGTCAATCTATATGTTATTAGACAGTGCGGCAACGAGGCGTTCTCTGCGGTAAATAAATACTGTTGACGAGAGATTCAAAACGTGTTTCTCATAAATTAATTGCCGGTATCATTTTACTACTATACGATTGTTTTCACTTAAATAATAGATGAGAGGGAAGCCAGAAAAACTAACTATGCTAAATGTGAAACGCAAAGACCAAATGACATAATATATATAGGTATTGATTTATAAAAATAATCATAATATGCCAATACTAGCTTCGTCTTTTGCCAATGTAATGGGTGTGTGCAGGTAGTATGGGTTTATGTGTAGACATACTAAAAGCTACTAACATATGTGAATGGATGACAATTGGGAAAAAACAAACAAATAAACTACAATGATATCACGCGAACTTTCACTTCGAAGTTTTCGAGACTAAAACATTCTATTTTAATTAATATCAATTCAGACACCGACAAAATCAAAATGGCATCAATCACTCGATATTTACAACATTATAATATAGGTAATGCTGGCGCAGAATCCTAAAGATTACCTTGGCGAGACAGGATAACCAACAAATGGGTTGTCGATAACTCACGCTTGAAGCTATGCAGGTCAAAAATACTCTTAGCTATTTTGGCAACATCTCGCGGGCGGATGGCTCTCTTGAGAAAGATATTATGTACGGCGTAATAGAAGGCGCAAGGGGTAGAGGCAGACTAACGACGAGACTGCTGGATACCATCACCAATTATACCAATTCCTCTATCTACAACATCTCCAGTATGGTCAGAGACCGAAACGCCAGGAGAAGACTCACCATGAACGTCATCAGGGGTCGCTCACGACTCGACGGAACAAGATGAAGATGAATAGAAAGCATCACCATTGAGTGTTATCGGCTACGTTTCACGGTTAATAACTACAGATTTTCTGACAAACAATAAAAAGCAGAGAACTAATAATAAAACCAGATGTACACTATTATTGTAGACTATAGACTGATATTTCTGCTCACGACAATCTGTGCAACAGACTGAATCAGTGTGTGCGGAGATTTGGCCATAAACCCAAATTGATAAAATTAAATACAATTAAATAGAAGAGCTTTTGATGGGTATTAAGTTTATTGAGGCAGGACGTTTCGTATATTTTTGTTAACTGCAACTGAAATTGTAAAATACAAGCTGAAAATACTAAATCATGTAAAACACCCATAAATAAACAGTATTTGTATAGATGTGCGACGAAACAGAGGACTACTGCTCTACCTATATTCCTATTTACAATAATGACATATCTATATAGGAGTAAAATCAATGGGAGACAAGGACGGACGCTAGTGCAGACTGCAGTGTGAGACCAACACGCAGGCTCTATCTTTCACTCGTATTGTTATATAATATTTGTGACATCCCTGTCTACTCAGTTAGTTAAAAGTAACTTACCATTGGGGTGAAGTGCAGCTGTGCACTGTACTGCGGTTGGTTATGCAATACACTATACAGCCAAGAAAAGTCAGGGAGAAAATGAGTCAAAAATGCTATTTGTTACAAAAAGTTACGTGAAAAAGGGGGAAGCCATAAGTGAGACAGAGAGAAAATGTCTTTGTATGTGTGTTAATCAATGTGGCAGTATATGCAAAGGAACACCCGCCAGCTACTAATTTCACTTTCTTTCAGAAAGAGGTATTTCATGTCACTTTTTATTTGCATGAGTGACATCTGTTCAGTGCGCTCAAGCCTGACTCTTAATTAACCCGATACTTATGGGAACAAAAAATGCAACTAAAGAAATATAATTCAGCATAATTACTCCTATTATGACAGAATTTAAAGTAAAATAACGATATTAAAATCATTTGAAAATATACATGAAAATGTGAGTTATCAATTTATTGTTAAATAAAAGTGAACAAAATTTAAATATAAAATATAGCTTTCATAAGAAACCAAAAAAATGTAAAGATTACGTTTTATTAATAAAAAAATAATAACTAACACAAATCACAATAAAAAACATGAAAAATCAATAAATGAACCAAGTAAAGCATGCAAACAAAAATCGATGCACACAAACACCAAGTAATCATGCAATCATAGTTAGTTCACTCATTTTATGATATGTAATAGGATTAATTCATCAACCATACTTTACTGCAGGAACAATTCATAATGGGATTAGTAATTAACACGAATAATAATAAACTAGTTTTATAAAATATAGGCGACTATGTTGACCGGCGTATATACGGATACAAATATCCGTATTAAAAAGCAATAAATATATATTCAACTTTTCGCAGCAGACCAACATAATGACAGACGCTCTAAATGACTTCAGGATAACTAAATGAATTTATATTAGCACAGAAACAAGCGGTCAATTGCTGATAGTAATTAGCCGTTATTAAAATACGTTCTACATATTATTAAAAAAGGAGCAGCGCTTGTTTGGGCTTGTCAATAGACTGCAGATGCAATTATTATTATTTGGCGAGAAGCAGAACACCTGATTAATGGCAAGATTAGATTGACAGTCAGAGGTTGAAACCAGACGTACACACGAGGGCACAACAATGTTCCCATTGAAAACATCCAAATATGTATTGAAATATATATATATTGATGTTACATATAATACATACGTATAGAGAAATCAAATGTTACACTGTTAAAAAGGTATTCTTTAACAATAAAATGGTGTCATTTTACGTCAAATTTGTTGTGTATTTATAATTATTACACCGATTTGGTGTTAATTTAACCAATTTAATTGTATGCCGTCCAAATGGTTTTAATTTAATTAACACTATTTTGGTGTTTTACATATAAACGATGTAACTTTAAACGGATTAACACCAAAATGGTATAACATGAAATGGATTTTTTTGCCATATCTACACAGAATAGTTACTTAATTTTGATTAGTGAGTATTTATTTGTCATGATTTTTTTTAAAACGGTAATTATGGCACTTTACCATAAGAACCAAAGCCTAACTATATATATTTTTTAATTAACTACATTAGATCATTTAATTTTCATCATGTTAACAATTGACATATATTATTTGCTTATAAATAATTAAACTGTTGATACATATAATAAATATATAGGCTATGCTGTTACTATAGTAAATGTAACAATTGACATATATTATTTGCTTATAAATAACTAAACTGTTGATACATATAATAAATATATATGCTGTTACTATAGTAAATGTACATTTTGTTATATTTCAGTTGGGAAAAGGTTTGGAATAGAGTGTTAGAGTCTTGAGTTCGAAGAGTGTGAAATTGATGACTATGAAATTCTGATTGACATCCCACCAATGATTGCATTATAGTTACCCTTCCTACCATATATGTCATCCTATATTCCACCTTCTACATCTACTTCGTCAATTTCATCCTATCAGCCCTCTTTATATCTGCCTCCTCTGATCAGCCCTTTATAGTCACTGGTGCTTCTAATTTCCAGTAAGTTTATTTCCCTATATTATATATAGTTATTAGAAAATAGCTATAGGTTCCATTAGATAAAAAATTGAATTTTCAAAATATAGTATGCATTACACTTTTTGCTATTTTATAGCATGTGTTTAAATTATATATTTGGATTTATTTAATGTTTATATTAGGCATTACTACTTATTATTATATTTTTATATTTACATAAATAATAAAAATTTGCAATGGTTTGCATGCAATTTAAATAGTATATTTATATCTTTTTGATTCTCAAAATCAGAGATTTCATATCTGAAATTGTAACTAATTATGTGGAAAATATATGTATGCTCTATCTAGAGATAGGTAAAAACAGTATATCTGATATCTATGGTTCTAATAATGTATATATCATACAAATAAATTTAAAAAATCTGCAAAACATTAAATATAAGCATTTGTATAGATGACATTTAAAAATACGGATATATTATATTACATTTTTTCCGATTTATTATAGGCTATGTATGTAACATATCATTTAAATTCATGAAAAAATTAGAAAATATGAGCACTATTTTTTAGTCATCTTTTCTTTCCTGTTTTATCATAAATATCAGTTATTACACGTGTTTTCATTATGATCCAGCTTGTCCGAAATTATTATTCGGCTTTCTTAAATTTGAAAGACTTTTAAATTCAAAGGTTTGACTTGCCGTCTTATCACTTCAGGCCTGTTTTACTATAGAGTAGCCTATACAAACTATATTTGGATTGTAAGAAATTGTTATAAAAAATATTTGTGGTTTGATGATAACTCACTCTTTTTGTTTGACCTTTCTGGAGTTTAGTCATGAATGTAGTTTTTTCCTTTAAACACTCAATCCTGATATTATTATGAAATTTCGTTTCTTATTTGACAGTCGTTTTGATAATTTCTGGGTTTTAAAAAAAATAGTGGTGATGTTGAAGATATAAATAGAATATGTTCATTTATTATTTTTAAAATTGTTTATTTCTCAAAATATAAATATTTTATCTATTTTTTAATATGAAAAAACAGTATTTTACTAATTATAGATGTTCAAATGATTTGATTTTTTGTTAATTTTGAATATGTATGTTTTATATGCTTAATATATTTTTAATACGCTTAATAAAAACTCCAAAAGTCGACCCGAATATATAGTTTATTAATTAAAAATGTTTCTTTATTTTTCTGAAGGGTTTTATTTTTTAATTGAACTTTTACAAACCGTTCCGTCACTTCATATATTTATATTTAATAAAAACTCCGCAAGACTAAACATTTTTTTTATATCATTACTAACAAATTTCCACCGTTGCTAGAAAAAAACTCGAAATTAAATTTATTAGAACAATTTTAATTCAAGAATTTTCGAATTTAAAATTTCTAAATATTTAATTTTAAAACATTGTCTTTATGGAGAGTTAGACAATATATAAGATTAATGATAACATGTATAATTAAATTATATTTCCTGTATTATAATTATTTTAAAAAATATTTTAATCTAGAATCTTTTGAAATGAAGTTCAATCAATTCATTTATATGCTGTTTCAATTTTTAATAAAAGGGATCAATAAAGAATTGAGTTTTCTTGTCAAATTTAAAATAGTTGATCAATTTACACCAAAATAGTGTATAATAGGAAAAACACCAAAATAGTGTATGGAAGAAATTGAAATAATTTTCTGCACCTCGTGTGTACGTATAAGAGTAACTTGAAAAACTCTGCATTAGCTAAACATAAATAGAGTATTAGTGCTTATATCAGCGAAAACTGGTAACTACCGTTTATAACTTTCAGTCCGAATTGCTCGCCCCATTAGCCTGATAGATTAGAAACAGAAAATATACAACATCAACGATAACAAAAGAAAAACACGGTGTAAACAATGTCGTGAATTAGGTAATAGAGAAAGAGAAAATCACTCAAATCAATTTGAGGTAAGGCATGCACATTTGAACATTATGCATACCTGCTAAAAATGGCTCCACTTATATTTTATGGAGTATCATTCAACAATCAAGCGATTATAGTTTGAATCGGTTATTCTATATCATGTTATATAATATACAACACTAAGGAATTACAGACAAAGTCAATAACAAGTATCAATCACACAGGCAGTTGACGGAACATTACTACATCGCATACTATAAGGCTATAAGATAACCAGTGTAGTAAACGACAACGAAAGGTGTGTACTAGAGCTAGTGCGATGCAAGTAGTGTACGAATTTCTAACCAACAAGTTGCGCTCACAAGGTAATCAGTTCGCCGAGTTGGTGACTGAGAAAACTGGGGGAGAAGGAGAAGGGATACAGTAGGGGAGGGACAAATGGAGGGAGAGCGAGGGAGTGGGGTGGGGTGTAGGGTAGAAAGAAAATTAATAGCACTGCTTCCTGATTCGGTGTAAAAAACGTTCAACATTTTTGGGGCAATTCATTTCAAGATAATAATAGTTCGTAGTCATTTTGAAAATGTAATTACCTCATTGAAATAGTTTAAATCTAATCAAATGAAACCAAAACCTATAAATTATATACAATGAACTGATTAAATGAAAAATAAAGTTGTCTTAAGATAGCACAAACACCTGCGCAAGCCAGAAAAAATAATATGAGATATGACTTAAAATTGGTATAGTATATACAATAAGGTAATTAAATTGAATTATTATAATGATATATCAAAAATCTCAAAAAAGGAAGATAAAATAAAAAGATGACATCATATTACAATAACAAAAATGTATGATACAGAAAGAGATTATCTGGTAACAATATCACATTACACTTATAATATACTTCTTAAGTTTTTTGCCTAAGAACAACATTAATTCACTTATTTTGTTAAAAGCATCTTGCATATATATATAATTATAATTAATGAAGTCACAAATTTTAGGCAATTTGAAGTATTATGAAGTATCGAGTTTAATGAAAAGCTAGAGATGTTTATACAATAATTTTATATTAATGTTGAACACTTTAAAATTAATGCTCTATTTAAAAAGTATAAGCTATAATGACATAAAGTGTTAGTAGTATAAGAAGGGTGGATTCAGACCAACCCCCTCCCCATTCAATTTAATATCTGAAAATGAATAAATAGTGAAAATTTCGCAGTTTAAATTCATTCCGCTCCGAGCTCTTGCCATGAACGGTCGTATTTCTGCGCAGTGTTCTATAGTTATAAATTTACAGCGTGATAGATCAAGATTACAGAGTTATTGTTGGGATTATCATGTTCAATTTCAGCGAGGAAGATTTGACCGTCAATCGTGGAGATCGGGTGGCTCAGTTGATATGCGAACGTATTTACTTTCCAGAGCTATGTGAATGTGAAAGTTTAGACGAAACTGTTCGTGGCGGCACTAACGACTATAGATCCACGGATATCTAACCTGTCAATATACAGTATCATATCTTACATTTATGTTTTAAATTCATTATATGTGTGTCTTACTTTGAATATTTAGAAAATAAACTATAATAAAATACTAACTATTTTAAGATGTGCTAAATTACTATAAATATTATAATGTTTTTTATTGTTTTTTAAATGTTATAATATACAAAATGTACAAGCCACTGATTATGTTTCACTTGATGGTGGTAATTCTGGAGCAATTGTTTGTCGATATTTTTGAGGAGAGTATTCGGGAAAAAATTCGATTAATTGATTATTGTCATAGGGAAGACTATAATCCACATCGACCAATGCCCTCTTATCTTAAATAATGACAAGTTGCATTTATTGTATTGCATGGTTGTGATGTTGTGATTGTGAGACGCAAATCTGGTCTGATCAGTATTCACTTCAACCTGATCCTTATATGCCTTCATGTAGAAATCATGAGTGAGAACGTTCTTGACGACACACATTTGAACACCTTTTGCTCTCTTATACTCCGCTTCATTTTGGGAGTAGAGTCTATGGACCTTTGGACGAATAAATATCCATACCTCTTGAGGATTCTCTGCGCACTCATCTTTAACACAACCTAATACTGCAGTATACCGACTTGAGTAGCAGGGGTGTTCTTTTGGAAAATTAGAAGAGTCCAATAGTCAAGGAAATAACACTTGATCGACATTGATGTTGGATACTCATACAAAAAATGTGTCAGTATCACCTGTAAATATCTCGAATTTGCCACCGAGTTCATTTGAGTACTTTATGAAACTGTCATATCGAAGAGAATACATTATAAGCTTCGAAAGTTCGAGAACTGCCATTCCGATGTAAATTGGCTCATCCATCATTTCAGCCTCTTTACACAAGTGGACGCCAAATAGATCTTGATTAAATATTGTTGTCGACAAAAATTAGGCTCGACTTGCTAGAGTTGTCAAGTGATCTTCACTGTTGGTCAATCTAAAATTGATTATCTTTCTAGGATTTTCTAGAGACTTCCGAACAGGGAGTTTTAAAAAAAGTTATGGTAATTCTCGAACTTGTTCATGTCCTCTAGGTCCATCTCAGACCTCAATTTTGAGGTCCAATTTATTAATTTCAGGCTGAGTCAACCATTTAAATTGCGAATGTGGTAATGCCTGTGACAGGTTTTGTTGTTCTGCTGTTAACTCTTTGGATATATGTTGTCTCTCATGATGTTTGTTCACAAACGTTATCCCACCTCGCGTTCCAATTTCGATAAATTTTTACATGTCCACTTGCCACTGATTTTTAATTTTCAACTTTGGCTTTCGTCATCTTGAAGGCAGATTGCCAGCACATGCTAGGTGCTGATACAAAATATGCAGGGTCTAGTTTATCTTCAGTTAGACTGATGTTGCGGAATGCCTCAAAAAACATTTGCTAATTGGTGGACATGTCGATTTAAATACGCCAGCATATAGTCGCCAACATTCTCGTACATGAATTCTCACCAGGCCTTTTGAGCTCTCGCATAATCCTTCTCTGAGCACTGTTGTTTCTAAAGATCGTCAAAAAAGGCTTCTCGTGGCGGTAGAGTGGACTCCGTCATTTTCTCGAGAGCGAAGAAAAAGATGTATGTGAGAATACACTTTTCGCAGTTATCAGGGACTCTGGAGCAGAAGCCGGTTAGAGTTAGAAACCAGTTAGAGCAAGATTTCTAACGAGATTGTCTAGTCAGTCACACATAAACTACACATTATCTTTGAATTGGAGTTTCATACGAATAGTAACTTCTATCATCTTGCCATCTTTTTTGTCCAATATATTGATTTTTTCTACAGAAAATGTGCCAGTCAGTGCCATATATTTTTTTTGAAAGCGGAAGGACACCCAGTTCCTATTCTTTCATCTTTTCTAGAGCTGCTTGGTAGACAACGTACGAATCATAATTTTTGTAAATACGGAAGAATATTGGCAGAACCGTTTGGTCGAGTCGCATTTTGGTGTTGGCAATCTTGGCAGGCTGCACCTCTGTATCGACCGGTAAGATGATCACGTTCCGCCACTTCGAAACTCTTGCTGTTTCTAAATTTTTCATAACATATGTAACATTGAGTGGCTCAATTGCTCTAATGTTCAACATCCCAACAATATTCCTGTTTAATTTGCATTACATATCCGCATACACAACATATGGCAGTCGTTGACATAATCCCAGATTAGGAAACTCCATATGTGTGTTTTTCGGCGGAGAAGTGTCGTTGCTTGCTCTGGGTAACACAAATCGCGATGCTCATCAAACAGTTTTTCCGTTGTAAATGGTTGGAGACACCTTTCACAAAATTTGTTTGCATGAGCTCTGCTGGAATTGAGCTTTCTCTTGCGATGAGTGGATCGGGTGCACTTATACTCATCTCTAGTTGAAGCCAATAGGAGTGTTATAGTAGAGTCAATCAGTGGAGTAGCAGCCTCGAAAAATCAATCGGTTGCATATCGTCGACTTCATGAATAAAGCGAATGTATTGAGTGCTTCCGTAACGACTACGTTTTGGCACTCCTTTAAATACAATTACACACTTCCTCAGGAACAACAGGTAGTTCATCGGGATAACATACGTTTCTAGACATTTTTAACATTTCGAAAGAATTAATATATGATCTGCATTGTCCACATTTAAACATGTTTATAAGTTTTGGTGGGGCAGTCTTCATTTTACTAGACGAGCATGGAATTTGTCCATCGTTAATTATATTACTTATACGAGCTGGTGTCTCCAAGTCTTCCGGAACCAAATCAATAAATATATTTATCGTCTCGGTCACCTCGTCGAGGGTATTAATGCTTACATCCTACAATATTTCTATGAGAGGATCAATCACATCAGGATAAAGAGAGGCCCACAATTTGTCGATGACATCTGGTCCGTTCCGCGTTGCTTGTGTGGAGAGGATGATCAATAACATCATTGTTTAATATTGCATTAGATGGTTCGGATAACAGCCATAGTAAAAATGTATACTCGAAATTCATCTGTTCAGCCCACAATTGATTAATCTCTTCTGGCTCTGATGTTGCAATGGATGTGTCGTGTAAAATTTGTGCTGTGGGGTCATACTGAGTTGAGTTAAAATTCAACATGTTTTGCTCAAACTGAATAACAGTAGTATTCGTATAATAAAGCGGGGACGGTATGGATAGAATAGGCGGAGATGTTGGTACAGTTGACGAGGTTGTTGGTAGCGTTAGTGGTGTTGGAATATCATGCCAGCCTGCACCGTGATAGAATTTCATCCTCCTGATGAATTCTTCCTCACTGATATCCTCTTCCTTCTTCAGCTCTGACATATCACTGTTTTCCTCCTCCTCCACCTGCGCCATATAATTATTTTCCTCATCCTTCTCTTGACTTTCCTCATCACTGCTTGAAATATTGGCAATATTTCTGAATAAAGAATTGATCATTAAATAAATACATCATGTCACGAATCATAGATAAGTCACAAATTGAATTTGAATTAATTCAGTAAATAGTAGTAAATAAAGTATTGGCAAAGTAGCAGTACATTTATAACTATAGAGCAATACGCAGAAATACGACCGATCATGGCAAGAGCTTGGAGCGGAATGCATTGAAGATGCGAAAACTTCACTATTGATACATTTTAAGATAATAAAATGAATGGGGAGAGGGCTGTGTGCCGAATCCCTTCTTTCTATACTACTAGTGTATTTTCATTATATTAATTCACGTATGAATTTATATATATATTAATCTAAATACAATAATTAATTTTTTTATTAAAATTTAGTGAAATATAAAAATTATGTATTATTTTCTATATTGTATATATAAAATAATGTAAATGTATGTATATAGCCTATAAATATTATATATTAAAATAATGTAAATTAATATCTATTATTTTATGAAACAGACAATCTATAAGAGTGTAAGAGCCTATGACCAATATTTAAATTTTGGATAAAACGAACAAAGATAATATTTTAACTGTATAAACATTCTTAGATATTATATTATCGTATAACTATTTTATAAAATAAATTTTCAAAATTAAATAAATTATTGTAAAAAAATAATCAAAAAGAAGGTTTTCCAAATAGAACGTACTATTACACTAATTTTTAAATGAAATGTTCAAATTTGATTGTTAACTTGAAAAATATAAATTAAAATATAGATGAGTGCACAATAATTTATGTATGTATTAGTTGCTTGTTTCATCAAGACAGATCAAATTTAACCACAATTAAAAATAATATGTCTAATCAAAACTTTTAATCTGTTTTTTAACCTTTGAAATAATATTAATAAATTCCAGCACTTTTAAATGTTGAAAATAATACTGAGTTCCCCAGAAATGAACAAATGCGTAATAATATAATGTCACCACGAGAGAACACACATACCTATATACGCCTCAAGCTTATAAAGTTGTGTCTATTGAAGCCTAATCGTTCTTAATTTGTGCCAACAGGTATACATAAATACGAGGAGTTCCAGTAACACATAATAACCAGAAAATGTTGTGCTGAAGGCCATATAGCAAAGGAGAAGAATAATGTTAGCATCAAATAATTTTATTAAACCTGATTACCTAAAGAAAATAATCGTAGGAACCTGTACAGCAGCCTATATAAGTTCATTGAAATCCTTCATTTTTCTCACTTTGAAGGCCAAAAACAATGGCAGTACAAGTGTTTCAAGCGACAAGTATTCAACAAGACTTCAAGTTATACAGAATCGAAACAATTGGCGTATGTATCGAGAGTGTTTCATTAATTATATCCTCTTGTCGACGGTGCGCTGGTAGGTATAAGAATACTGCTGCACTTCTTGCCTCACTGCTCTGGCAAGTTCTCAGTTCTCAGACTCCGAAAATGGTGTGTGTGTGTCTTGTTTGCCTGGTCTGATCTACCTCCCACAATCCTGAGAATCTCACTCGCACTGTCGCACATTTGGCCAGTCAGAATGTGATGAGTGGATCAGTGGTAGCGCTGCTGCAGTTCAGTTCAGGCGAGATTGAGTGGATACCACTCAACACACTATAAGACGATTATCTTGGTCAAATATTTGCATTGTTTAAATATATAGCCACCCATGCCATGCGGAGCCGGGGAGAAGACAGCAATTTCGAGATCGATAGTGTCGTTTTCTGCTATATTTCTGTCATTATCTAATATACTACACAGCGTAAAAGAATAACAATTATATGGTGGTAATGTGTAGGTTGAACATAGTCTACAAGCTATGCACGACATTGTTGTATTGAAAGCAAAATAAAGAGAGAATCTTGTGAAAATAGAGCACATTATGTTTATGTGAAACATTTGAAGGATGTATCAAATTGTTAGGATGATGCTCAAAATATATTAAAACATGAGAACCAATCAATATCTCAGATATGATTAAAATAATTAAACATGTTCTATATTATTAGTGCTTCTTTCAATAAATTATGGTCATATAGGGATTAAAGAGAAATTAACAGAATTGACATTTCGAAATTTTCCGATAGGCCTATGTCAGAAATACACACATTTTTTAGAACACAAAGAGATTTTCTTGTTTGGACAATTTCAAAAAATCGCACTAAAATGAATCAAACATAATAATAATGCACAATCCAATAATGTATTTAGCTAGATTACGTATTATTTCGAACCTCTATTAAGTCGGGCTAGATGCCTAGAACTTATAGACCCTCAGAATACGGCCTTTGGGTGATTGCTCCAACATGAAAGACAGACCGACATACATAGAAGCTCGATACAATTATGTAAAAATGAAAATCCTCACATGATCCGTAGATCAATTAAACTAGTGTTGTATTGCAATTAAGCAAAATTCAAATAGATACAATTAAAAAATATATTTACTGTTTAAAGAATGTGACTGTCATATTGTTACGATTTCATTGCAGTTTATATAATATTCAAGATTTAAATTAATAAATTCTGAAGCAATAAATTGAAATTCCTATTAATTAAAACGTCATGAAATATCAAAATATCTCAAAATTAATTAAATTTACTAAAAGTTTGATGAAAAAGTCTAAATATTTTCAAATTTCATTTCACCAAAATTCGGTGAGGTTTTTTGTAATATATAAATCAAAATATATTTAAATCAGTTTTTCTAAATGATCAACAACATAACATATAATATCATTACTGCAATGATCTATAAAAATTAAATAACTAATACATTTGCAGCAATCAATAAACACGATTAATAATTACACTCTTATCGAGATTGACATGTGTTTAGTTCATTATACTGTACATAGGCCAATACGTAACCTAATGTCTACTATTATTTATGTAATCTTTAAAATGTATTAAAATGTTAAATGCACTCTGAAACAGTACAATAATATTCAAATTTAAAATATCAGGAAATTCAACCATGAGAATTTAACATATAAATACTTTAATTAATAAATCAATGGATGCCTTCGTCAGATTATAATTTAGTCGTGCTTTGCATTTATGAAAATAACAAAATTGTGACTAAAGAATAGAGTGGTTTTAATAATTAACCTATACTGAATAATACTATATTGAAAATTACTTTAAAATCTACTCATTTTATGATATTATGATGAAAAAAACTTGATTAATTTTAGGGCACATGATAAAAAATCACATAAAAATATAGATTTTTGATTAGAACTCTTTGGTTAAAATGTTTGCAACATTTGTAAGAAAGGATAAAGAAGACACTAATCCATTATTAATGTAAGCTTTATTTATTTTATTTAATGCTCATTTGGATAATTCTATGATTTTTACATTAACAAGAAAAATAAAACTACTAATTCGACCACTCAGGATTTAAACAATATCAAGAATATCTATTTTTAATCACTTAACAAAAAAGGAAAATTTGGATGCGGTCCTACCCTTACTTATGTGTTGCAAATTAACAAAAGAAATATTTTATATTAGGGAATGAATGAGATAGAGATTAGACCGACGGTTGAAACCGAAGACATGCGAGGATTAAAATAACTAATTAAAGTTATTATAAGTTATCTTCCTCCAAACTTATAGTTTGGATGTTATCGCAAATTATTTATATATTATTATTTTGTCGATATGTCTTTTATTGATCTTATAACAAAATACATCTGTCTAAATAAAACTTTTGCAACTTTTCTTATCAGTTCTGTAATACAAAAGATATACTAAAAATATTATTTGCTAAATAAGTTGCGTTCTCTATTTTATATATTTAATACGAGATTGTTGAACATAGTCTAGGCTATATAGTTTATTTCAAATAGAAAATCTACTGTTTAAGCAGTATACGATGTATCGTTTTTCTTAACGATGCAGAACTAATTATCACTATAAAGTAAACACGCAAATGGTTTTGGTTAAATATATTACATATTTTTGAAAAATAATTATGTAAATTAATTATAATACATAATTATAATACATAATTATAATTACATAGAGCTCAAAAACAACTGATTCAAAATATGAGTTAGTTTACAAATATATGATAAAGGTCTACAAGTTCCGTTTGTTTCTCTTATATCTAAATCATTGAATACCATCTATGTATTGTGTTGTTAAATTAATAATAATTTAGAATTAAAAGTATAATAACTAAAAATTCTCTACATTTTTCTAACATATTATGTGCTATATTCATTAATAGATTCTTGTTATTCCGATTGGTCTAAATTTTCTAAATATTGCATTTCATAACTTCATATTTTCGATAGACAGTTTTCAATTCTATACAATAATAAAATTGCTGGCATTGTCAAGCTTGAAAATAATTTATATAATTATCCTTCTTATATGCTTGAAAAAGGTTTGATATAATATCCCGAAACCGGAGTGTCATGAAAATATCTTAAATTCCTAATTTTCTTATCTTATTAGCAGACTTGGGAAGCAATTAAAAGTGTAAAAAGAAAATAACGATAATACAAAGATTAAACACGGTTCACAAATGAAGGTTTTAATGCGTGATGCGTGTGTGTCAGGAGCATATATATAAATATAATTAGATGAAATGATGATATAATGATTGCAACATAAATACAACAAAATCGCGCTAAATTACTCAAAAACTGAAAGACAGCACAGCGATACAGAAAAGGGATAAAACATCGAACCCGAGGGGAGGGGACAGGAGAGGAGTGTTGATCTTAGGAAACCTACGATTGGCAATAGGAGCCTTCCGTTTCTGAAAGCGCAATATAGAAATGACCGAATATGTGAGGTAATAAGTGAGGTACGTTTACAAAAATATGTGTTTTAATGTGTTTAATATAAAGCAAGAAGAACAATTTTTAAACTGTTTATTAACGAACATCTTTAACAAAAAAATAATTTATTACTCTCGTATTAGAGATTTTAAACAATATTGATAAAATTTACCGAAAATATATATTTTTAATTACATTTAATTGAAACTAGTCATAAATATATGTATTGCTAAATTAAGAATTGCACCGTTGGGGATTCAGTATCCTGAATAATTCATTAGATTCTTCAAACCATAAAAATATTGTGTAAGAAAGTCTCTCACATTCAAAGTATAAATCTAGACATATTATGTAAATATACCTGCGCAATATGACGCAAACACTGTAAGTGACAGTTTTAGTATTTAGAAATTATATTTTACATAACATTATTATGTTGGTTGCAATTAATGTTCATAACATTATATTATATAAATGAACTATGTGTAACCTCTTGTTTAAAAAGGGGTTAATCTTCAAAAATTCGATTTCCCCCAGATAAGCCGCATCGGCATGTCTGTCAATTATAATTGGTCTAAATTTGATAAACAAAATCTGCTGTAGGCAGTTCCTTAACATGTTAACTTTACTTAGCTTACAACACCTACAAATCCTAATATACGAAAAATATTTAAACCAAATATAAAGCATGTATGGAAAACGAAAATATAATTAGGTTAACAAAAGCTACACTATATAACATTATTATTGTTAAAAATACATAATACATTTATCAGACTTATTTAATTAAATTTCCGACTAAAGAAAGAATTAAGTAAGTCTCTCCACTTACCCCGGTTCCAACAGGTGAGAAAGCTACCGCCCGTGTCTGTACATTGGGATCCTTATAAATGCCGGCTACTAATGGAGGTACTCCGCCGTTCCGAATCATCGCGTTGCCTCCTCCACCATTCAATCTTCCATCCATGTCATCCATCAATATAGCTTCTGCATCGTTGTGTGTGCTTTGGCGTCGATTTCTTTTCCTATGGGTGGTAGCAATAAAAATTGATTGAAGCAATACGTGACTATAACTTTAGTTTGAGTAGGCAATGTGTCTTGTGTGTTTGTCATAAACTGCAGGGCACAAAATATCTAATTTATAAAAATAATGACATTATAGATTAGACGATAATTATATGCTATAAAAAATAATTATGACTAATGCATTAACAATTTTTATGTCAGTTTATGAATTATGAAGATATAAAATATCAGACTTACAAAAAACAAAATATATTATGAAGATATAAAATATCAGACTTACATAAATCAAACATTTAACTATTATAAATGTCAGCTGCGGAATAGTAAACTAATTATATGCCTATGTGTAGTGACAAATGGCTTACTACAGCTTCGAAATCTATTTTTATAAGTGCAGATGTAACATTTGTTTGTCATAACCTTAGAAAAATTACTAGTGGACAAAAAGAGATGAGCCAGATATAGAATTGATATTTACACATTTTGACCACATATAATATATTTCACTAAATTTATATTAATGAAACTCCACTTAAAATAATACACATAAGAAATATCAATATGTATAATATTTTAAAATAATACAACAAGTTTTACTAATGTAACATATCCAACATGAGATTGCTGTGATACTTTGAGAAATACATGAATGAAATTGATCGAATGTAAAAACAATGTTCATTTATATATTATCATGACATGAACTGTTATTACTCCACAATTGATTCAATTAAGTATAATGGATGCAGTTGACTATCTCCAATATCATTAAAACATAAACAACCTGTTCATTATTGTAAACAAATAGTTTTAGTATTTTTGGATGATATTTTTTTAATTAAAATAAGTAATACCCAGATAAATGTAGAAAGAAATTCTTTTAAATTGTATTAAGTGCAAATGTAAAAACAAATGAATGTAGTTGTAAAAGCAAATAATTTTAACTAAATAAATATAATTGGCCATAAAAATAGTCACCATAATATTTTTTAAGTTCTCAGTTGCATACATTTTTTTAATATATCACGCATAATAAAAACCACCACAAAAATCTTAATATTGCGAAAATTATTTGTACTTGTACAATAATGTCCAGTTTTTCAATAAAAAATAAAGTTTTAAAATTAAAAGCTATAGCGTTATATGTAATTAAATGTAAAATTTAAAAACAACTGTGAAATTTATGTTTTAAAACGGTCAAAGGCGCATTCGGAACAAAAAGCACAATAAAATATAGCACCAGAACAAAGATAAATGGCAACAAAATATCCTAAACTATTCTTAAATCCGCAAATGTAGAAAATGTGACTAAGAGCCATTATTTTTTTAAATATTTCAACACCAATGTTTATAGGCAAAAGATATATGTACTAACTTTTAACATCGCTTATTTCGGAAAGTGGTTAGTTTAGGGAGATGTTAGGGTATTCACCCGACCCCCGCCCCGCCCGGTTCTGTCTACAATATATCCTTGGATTATGTAGAATATTCTTTTTATTAAAACGTATATATTTCACAATTGTTATAAAAAAATTTAAAACATTTTTTTACATGACGCCCAAAAAAATGAAAACAATGTTAGTAGCGCTTTATAGTATACAAACAGCATGTACATATGCGAGGAATGCATGACAATATACAGTTATAGGCTATATGTATATTGAATATATATATTTATAGCCTCTATATATTATGAATAGAAGCTACAGATACAAAAACATATTACAAAGCTAAGCCAAGATGGTTTGGTACTCCGGTGATTATAATAAGCTAAACTATTGATTATTTTATTTCAAATATAATTCTGCCTTTATAGTCCAGGAAAGGAACGATTTGACCTAAAAAATATAAGTAAATGTTGAGTATAATACAATAACTATAGCTCAATATCAGACATACAAGCATGAGCTATCCAAGACACTTCACGGGGAGGTTATAGCATTGGGTTAACAAACGATTCATATCAATATAAGAACTCATTTATTTAGTAGTATATATACACTGCTCTTGAAAATAATTTACAATTAGGAGTAGAAGACGGACGGTAAAATTTTGTTAAAATAAATTAAGTATTGAAATATCATTACATGCAATGTGTTTGATGAACAAGGGAACAGCCAAGGGCGTTGCTGGCAGAACCCTTTAACTAAAAAAATCTTAAGCACTGTGTTATTATTTGGCCAGCTGGTAAATGTCTTTAAAATGACATGTTGTTTAACTAAGTGATGTTTTAATAAAACATACATTATTACCGAAAAAGTTTCACATTATAGTATGGAGGGATTTAAAATGTTGCTAAAAACATTTCTTGCAGTATTTGCAAATATTAGTATGCAAATAAAAATTATTAAAAGGAAGATATCTTAATTTAATTTATCACAAATTATGTTAAATAAATAATTTCGGAACTTTCAAACATATCCAACATGTCAAAATGTCTGTAACTTGTGACGAGATTAAAACTGTTAGAAAATATTATAAATTGCTTTTTAAATGCGATGTAATGTCAGATCAAACACATATAGACCAAAACTGTACTGCAAACATTTGTTCACGATCGTATAATAGTTCGATGAAAAATAGAGAAAAACGTTTGGATTACACATTGTTAAACAAAATGTGGTTACTCTTGCACATCAACCAACATTCTTTGGAAGTATTATTAAACTACTTTCTATGTTTTTTAACTCAGCAAATTTTTATAAATATCTTTTAATAGAAATAATATAAATATATTTTAATATATTTAATATATTATATATTATTAATAAATATAATATATATTTTAATATAAATATCTTTTTATAAATATCTAAAAAAAAAATCGTATAATTATTCAAGTTTTTGTAAATTAAGTAAAAGTTTATTTTATTAATATAAATGATGTAACCGGTACATTTATTTTTTTGATTATACTATATCCCCATTTTTACATTCATTAATGAAATGGGTCATAATGTTTTAGACTGAGCTAACAGATCTTTAAATAGCTGTCATAATAATTCCAAAATAAACAATTAAGTCAGTTACATATAGTACAGTACACCATTCTTCACTGTTAAAGAAACCGCAAACATGATTAAAACTTACATATTTGCTATGAACTTCCTTGAAACAAAAAATGTATATTTTGATTAAAAACATAAAGAAAAAACGTATAACACGAGCAGTTTTTCAAAGTGAAACATAATAATCATATAAACAATTAAGATTCGCAACAACAAACAAAAAAGGGTTTGATTAATTAAAAAAATCATTATAACTGTAATTTGCAATATGAATTGTTTGGCAGCTGCTGTTAACTGGCTTATTTTATAGCACGTTTGTTGGAATTCAATATATATAGATGTTACAATGTTGACATCATGTTATAATGAAAATAGCCAAAATACAGATATTTCTAGATACCATAGATGGGAATTTAGAAAAAGGGCGATTCCGGAAGACTATCAATGGTGGCGCCCGAACAGTGTATCAACGTGGGCTTGGGAAACTGTGGTTAGTTGACGATGATGATGACGTAGTTGGTATTGGTGGAGGGGTGCTAGTTGACGATGATGATGTATTATAGTACAGTCCCCCAACCCCCTTTCACCCACACATTTTATTGCATTTTTCATAAAAGAATTCAATTCTATTTTTTCATATAAAAATCTCAGAATTCCTGAATTTTCCGGAAGATTCCCATCTATACAGTTGACATTTGTAAAATTATCAGATAAATTAAATTTCCTATTTTTTTAAATGTCAAAATTCATATATGTGTAGGCACCCTGCATTTTTAATATTGCATAATTAGTTTTGACTCTTCATATTTCACAATGTTGAAGGCACATCCTTTTATGGTATACATAATAATAAATAGTCATTGATTAATGTATTAATATAAATAATCAGACAATTGGAAATAAATGTATATTATTTGAAAGATTCATTATCAAAAATGTTTCATACAAATGAACTAGTTAGAATTAACAAAAAATAAATTTGCAAATGACTGCAGTCTTACTTTGTAAAAATAGAAAAAATTACTTTGATTAGTGAAAGATTGTATCCAATTCATTCAGTAAATAATCTATTAAATGTTTTCTTTAAAATTTTACAATTCTAGCAATTCTGGAGACAAACTCTTAATGAGAAGATGAAACTCTCCAAAAGGTTAACAGTGAAAATGTACCCAGGTCAAAACATATATACAGCAGTATATATAGTAGGTAAAATTACTGGTAAACAATAAGTCATCTAAAAAATGCAAAGACCATCTATATATTTAAAATAAAAGTTACATTTTAATACAAGTTTAGAGGTTAATACAGTTTGCAAACCATCCAGACAGAGAGTGAATCATAAATTACACTGATCAGATAATAATTGAATTAATTCACTAAATCTAATATAACTTCAAAATAACAAATTAAAACATTGTACATTTTTTACTCTAATAATTTATTCTCATAAATTTACTGGTTATTTTAAATTTACCAAATATGAAGTTGTTGGGATAACCACATATTATATAAAATGTCTAAGAAATGCAGAGCATTTCTTCAAATTACCACATGGACTGTCTAAACCCATTATTTATGAAAAGTAACAGTTCAAATAATAATTTACCATTGCCCACATATGCATATAAAATACATGTTATTATTATATATCTTAACAGGGTTCTCACCTTATTTAAGGTATCAAATCCCCTAATCCCAATTTATTTTAAAATTGATAATACAGTTAATTTCTCTAGAGCTACATCCAATTTTGCCAATTCTGTTTTTAGTTTTTGATCAGCAAGTGAGAGAGAACATGTGCCTATTTAATTTTTTTACTGTTGTAATTGTTTAAAACAGTACTTATATTGAAAGAATAAATTATAGCATATACACTAATTGAAAATGGGTCTATATAGACTAGAGTTAAACAAAAGTTTGTATAGTAAATATGGTTTAATATTAGTGAAGAGGGAAGATTTAGCTTGTGGTATAAAACTGGTGCTGTAGGTTTCAGTTTGACAGTAAAATTCACATTAAAACAATTGATGATTGTCACATCCATCACTCTGGCAATTTTATAAAACTGATTGTGTTTATTATCTGACATAACAGCAAAATTTCAAATAAACACTTTGGCAATTGATATATAAACTATACCAAAAAATTTGATAAAAATATTATTAGATATAAACAATTTTATAAAAAATACAAATGAGAAATATGTATTTACAGAAAATAATTGTAATTATTTTAGATATAAATATTACATTTATTTAAAGATTCTGAATTACCTAGGAATTTTCATGTTTTCCTGATCAGGAAAATAAAAACCTGAAAACCTAGAAAACCAAGTGGTGAGAACCCTGATCTTAAGTCTGTCTTCAATGATATGCCATAATATTGAATTAATTATTGTGGATATTTACTGCATTAGATTTTGTTTGGCTATAGAGATAAGTTATTTTTAATGGGGTAAGATTAAACTGAAAACATCCAAAGTGTTTAGTTTGATGCTGTGTCTGTGTTTAAAGAAATCATAATTGTATACAAAAATATTTGGCATGATATTTATTTTCATTGTAGTAAATTATATTACTTTCTTTCTGTGTTTCTGGTTTTACTACAATAAATGTTATTGTACAATTTGGATAATTATTTTATTGTTGATTTAGGTGTGTATGGAATACTTTTTTAGAATTATATTTACATTCTTTCAATATCAGAATTATCTTTAAAATTGTCAATATTAAGGACAGATAGTGGCATTTAAACAACATTTTAATTACCACATTAAAAATAGGTATTATGATAAAACATCACCATGATAAAAATTAAGAATAAATAAAAAGGATTCTGTTATTCATCCATCTAGAAGGATAAATTAATTGTACATATAATATTTAAATTGATATAAAAATAAACAGATGTCTGTATTAAAATAATTTCATGTATAGTTATGAATTTTTCATAATCATGAAAGTGTACAACAAATTTTGTGGGACTAATGGCCATGCCCATGGGATTTACTAGCTAGAATACATAGAAATGCATCTGGTATAATTGTATTATATACAAAACTAAAACAGAGGAAACACACTAGAGTAGGTTATATTCTAACTTAATCCATATATATATAGTTCAAAATAAAATAATAAATCACAGCACATAGAAATGTTATTTAAAATTAAGTTAGATATTCAACAAACTTCAATATACATAGTCATAAAGCAGGGTAATTATATAGTAATATTATTAACCATGTTACATTTTCACCTAATAAAATGAAGCATACTACTGCCCGAATGAACCAGGACACAAATATTCTAATGAGTAAGAATGCGGTAATGCACTCAGGGCTTCGTATTCACTTTATTATTTACCTATGACATAATATTATAAAATGCACATACTGAAGTAACGTACGCATAGAATCGAAATACGAAACAAAATGAAAACATTGTAACGATTGAAAATTTTAAAACAATAGTAACATTCACGTATTTACCACACCAATAAATTTAAAGATTTTATCATTAAAATCACATTTCCTTTTGTTTTTCTATTCCACCACAAAAACATTTAATACATATTAGCATGTAATATCCATTTATAAACAAATTAAATTATATAACGTGCATAAAAACTTTTACGTACAAATCTTCTTATCGTTTTAATATAATAGTAATCAAATCCAAGAAATAATGTCTTTTCTGTTGCTTGAAAACGAAACAAAATTACCGGATGTGAAAATCGCCAGACAAAACAGGAGGTATAGATTAATTAAACAAAACAATCTCTACAAATATAATCAAACTAAGCTGCATTATTTTCGAATTTTAATTTTTAATATTATGGCTTAAAATTTAATGTACATTTATGTTTAAAAAATTAGCCTTACAAAATAACTCAAAAAACCATAGATAATGCTTCTTTAATATTTTTACAACTTTTGTTAATTGCCATAAAAGATATTTTTATGTAAAAAAACCTTTCTGGTTAACCTTAACTCGTCCTAATTAAACAGAACTGCTCGTGAACACACCTTTTACTATTTTTGTTTTAGCCATTATTATTATTTATTATAAAGACTTTCTCTACATCAGAAAAAACGATACAATTTATTTTACGATATACTGTCTATAAATTTATATGAATATATATTTATTCGGATAAAGCATTTTATGTGAATATTATTCAAAATTATAGATGTCTTTTTATTAATATTTTATGTAATGGTTACAAAATACATATAGTTAATTGCAAAAATTTTTGTTTCTATCATTATGTCCTTTATTGGTATATTTGGCTTTATACTATAGTAGTTGTGGGCAAATAATATCTAGCAAATATTTTAAATGTACCATTTTTATTATGGTTTTATATTATAATATTAGTGTAATATTTAACACTATTGACTGTGATTGTGATTAGACATAATTAACACAACATAATTTTGTGAAATTAATACAATTTAATTGAATAATATATAAAATCGGAAAATATATTAATGAACATACATAATTATAACATTCATTTATTAAATAATAAGAAATATTTATTATATAAAATGCGATAATTGTCACAGTAGCTATCTTCATGTCATTCAATCTTAATATCACTATTTATCACTCTCATTGTGCATGTAATTCAAAGATACTAAATACATACTTTTTTATTTAATTATTTGTTTATATTTATTTATTTACTTATTTATAAATAATTATTTACTATCCTTGATGTAGATTGTACAGCAATTAATTTATTGTGGTTAATTTTAAAAAATAATTAGAAAAGATGGTTTTAAATAGTTTTTGGCACTTTATGGCTGTGTTGTTAAAATTTGTGCTGTTTACGAACCCAGTTAATGTCACATTGGTACAATTGAGACAATTGAGAATTATTCACAAAACGTGTAAAATTCGCCCATTAACGAAAAACAATATTTAATCATGTTTTAATAACCATGTAGTCCTAAATTGATAAATTGGTATATATACCCCACATTTAAAGGGTCTAACAACCCAATAAATATTTTAATAAATATCAAAAGTTTTTTCGTATTGAGAAAAAAAATTAATATGTTAATTATAGACCGATAACAATATTTTTGTTCTTTCTCCTTTATCCAATTGAGTAGTATATTAAACAAGTCAAATATTTTCAAAAAAAATATTTAAAATATAAATCCATTCAATTATGAACATAATTAACAAATACAAAATCAATGTATCATCGTCGGTGCTACTTTTTTTTATTAGGTAGATGGTTTTGTGGGGTAGTTTTCTACCCCATAACAATTTAGCATGTAACTTTGGTGTGTATGTTACTTTAAGTTTTTATTAATGACAGATCAGTATCCAGAACAACATTTTGAGGAAGAAAACTTTGGCATAGCCAAGTACAAGGGATAACCGGCAGAATGAGGCCACCCAACTTTTTAAACCTAAATTCATTCGCTTCGCTCACGAATTTGGTTGAAAAAGGCATACGCTTCGCTCATTCGTGTCGCCTCATTCTGCCTTTTACCCCTTGTACTCTACCCGATCAAAATATTTGCGGAATTGGAGAAAATTAACAAAATTATGAAAAATAAAATAACAAGAAAAGCTAGCGAAAATGAATGGAAATGTAGTTGCTGATTGCAAAAAGGAGATAATCTGAAAATCAGGAAAAATCAAAAACAATTATGAGAAAACCGAGAAGGCAGAGTGAGGCCACTTGACACGAAAGTAAATTAGTAAAGATTAATAGCAAGAAGTAATAAGAAACAGGCAACATGGTATTGATTTGGGGAAAGGTTTAATTTAATTTTTTTTAAATATTTATAAATAAAATAACATTTTTAAAAACTAAATATTTAAAAATAAAAATAATTTTTTTAATTATAGTTCGGTAAAATTAAAAAAAAAAAAAAAACAAGACCAGAAAGAATCTGATATAAAATGGAAGACGAAGATGATAGCTTTACAATTAGAGCAATGTTTGATGAACTAGAAGTAACAGAGAGAAAAAGATTTAAGGAAGACACATCTGTTGAATATCAAATTAATTTAAATGTAGAAGAAAATATAGATGATTATTTTTTTAGAATAGAAGAAAGTTTAACTAATTTAATTTCTACTAATTTAAGAAAATTAGAATCTGCAAAAATTCAATTTAAATCAAGAATAAATATTTTTAATCCTACAAATGATAAAGAATGTGTAAGTTGGTTTACTAATCAACCCATAATAATTTTAGCAGAAAATAAAATCGAAAATAATATTAATTTATTTGCAAGTCAAACAAAAGTATTTTCAGATGAAATAGAAGCTAAAGATTCTGGAAATATATTTCAATATATGGATCAGTTAAATGTTATTATTTTAAAAGTAAATACTTGAAAAGGATCTTCATAATGCCATTTAGATCAAATTGTTTAAATAATATTATTAATGAAGATAATAAATGTTTCTTGTGGTCAAGTTTAGCACAAAAATATCCACAGGAAAATCATAAATATAGAGTTTCAAATATAAATAGTATGAAAAATGTTTTAAAATAAATTATTCATATCCAAAAGAAATTAAAAATATTAAATTCTTTGAAAGAGATAATAAAACAAATATAAATGTTTTTACAATGAGTCATTCAAATCCAATAATTACTTTAGGGGCCATTCAAGTGTCCCCCCCCCCCCGCACAGAGGGGGGAGGGGGGGTTTATGAAATGCGTACGGCCTGCGTATAGGGGGGGAGGTGTGATGTACCATATGCAGTCCAAAATTTATTTGCTCCGTATTTGCAGTTAACATAGATGAACAAAGCTTCGGTATCAATTTCCCAAGAAATCGCTTAAAAAAGAGTCATATACTTTTCTGACGTATTGAACATTAGCAACAAGAACAAAAATATTATAAAGTATATTCCATAATCATAGAGATCGAATTATACCTAGCTCTCTACTCTATCTAGAGTAGACATCTATAAATAGAAACGGCACCCGTCTGTACCATTTGGGCCACTTTTTCTTTTGAAATATCCTTATTTTTACCCATCCTGTGTTGCACGTATCCTGTACTAAAGTGTAGCAAATATAATGAACTGCGTGATTTAATCCAAATGATGCATGACTAACACTCTAATATGATTAGCTGATTAATTTATTAGGATAACTTTATATAAATAATGTAACTTGCATAATATATTTAAATTAAATGCAAAAAAATATATGATCATGCACAATGAGATTTTATGTTCATTATTCAAAATCCGTGTAGGATATCTAATATTTCGAAATGCGTACAGGGGGGGGGTTTAGACAATGCGTACTGCTTGCGTACAGAGGGGAGGGGGGGGGGGGTTTAAATTGATCAAAATTTTGCGTACGTAATACTTTAACGGTCCCTATTAGCAATAAATCTTTAAAATACTATTGCGATTAGCATTAAATTTAAAATTAGCAATAAATCAAAAATAAATACTATTGGGATTAGCATTAAGTCTAAAATAAACATTATTTGGATTATCAGTATATCTTAAATTAGGATTAGCAATATATCTAAAATAATTATTATTGAATTAGCTATTTAAATTAAATTATACAATTATACTATTATATATTAGCAATATATATAAAATAAATAACATATTGGATTAGCAATAAATGTAAAATAAATATTATTTTTTAAAAGTTGTATACCATGTGTGCAACTATGAACTATTACGCATCAACTGATATAGATTACATGCAACCAATTGACTTGATTATTTTTGCATCTGATTGCAGATCACAAGATCAATATTTGTTGATATATTTTTATAATTATACTCTTGTACAAATAAGCTCTAAGTAGTATAAATTCTATTTGAGTATTATTTTAAATTGCTGATTATTCTAATTAATAATTTTATTATTCAAGTTAAATGGAAATGATTTACGATAAACTTATTTTTTCTATGAATTTTGCAAGTTTAAGCTCCTAATATCATCGGCAAGTATGAAAACTCAGGAGGTGGGTTTAAATGGATCAATATTTTTTAGTTAGAAAAAAGTATTTTAGCCACCGAGTAAAAAAAATAATAAGAGTCATTCGTTTTATAGTTAAATCAAAAACTTAATTTATTTGGGAAAAAATGGCATCCGCTACCCGCCTCTCCACGTACGAAGGGTTAAAGTAATTATACCAAATTATTATATAAATTAAGTCATTTAACATGAAATTAATGCATTAATTAATAATACATTATTAACTAAATATGTAAATATAAACTAACAAAGTTTTTCATTAATAAATTGACACAACGGATTATGTTTGTTTATCTGAGCCAAATAAATAATACTACTAGTTAAAATGTAAGATGAAATTATGAAGAATATCACACAAATTTGCAGCATTTGTTAGTTTCAATTTCATTATTTTAAACGTTTGCATGGGAAATATACGAAATATCGCTAAATTAAGGTCCATGTTACAATTAAAGTATATGTTGATTAGAAACAAGACATTAAATATATGTATTATAAACTAATATGTTTAAATAAATAACCAAATAAACAATTTTTAATGTTGTATTGTGCTAATGCAATAAATGTTTAACAAATTATATAAAAATATCCTTTTCAATAAATTTACAAACAATTTAGCTAATTTAAAATAAAACACTAGATCTGTTCAGAGCCAATGAACTAAGTCTGATTAAAAAAAAAATAATTTGTTAAATTTTTTATATAGTTCGTCCAAATTGCATAAAATGAATCCTTTCTGAACATGTACTCAGCATTATCAAACATATTAGGTGATTAATTAGCCTTAATTAAAAAATGAGCGTGGCTTCTACTCATACATATTCGTTATTTTTACATAATATTCTTCTACGTTTACAATATTCTTAGTGACATTTTAATTAGTTATTAGATAACAGATCTATACAGCTGTACATATATATTTATAACCTCATTTTATTAATATTATGTTATGGTCTTTTTATAATTATAATAATTATTATAAATTTATAAAGCGCTTAAAATGAAAAAGATGTCATTAGTACAAGTCCACGATTTACATAGAATGTAGGTAACAATAAATTAAAGATTACAACATTTGAGCAGGCAGGCCATTCCACAGGCAAGGTGCCGCTACTGAAAAGGCTCTGTCCCATTCTTCGCGTCTTTGCGAAGGGGCCAGTAACTTCTAGCCGCAGCCTATCGTTCATGTAGTAGGGGGCATGACCATTAAGAATTCCATTAAGCATTGTTCAGCGAATGTTCTCAATCTTGGCAACGAAAAAAAATGTAATTTCATTATCAGGGTCTTTGTATCTGGAAGCACAAGTAGATTGGACCAGCAAAGTAATTTGTTAACAGTTAACCCTTCATACGTGGACATACTTTGTAGGGTTTGCTACGTCGAGGAGCCCTAGAAAACCAAACTTCCTATCATCTGATTAAGCTGAAATTTGGTATACAGATACCTCCTAAAAACTTGTCGAGCGATTTTAATTTTCAAAAAAATGTATCGATTGGTGTAATTTTTATGACCTGATTACGTCATAAACTCCAGTTAGGAAAACTATAGGAAAATAACCATATATGCTATATATTT
>JAUZND010000298.1:0-14251 GCA_034780555.1 Coelogynopora nodosa | reverse complement strand
AGCTGAATAGCTCGAAACCGGTAGTGCTCTGTCTCTCCACTGTTTGTACAGGCTCTGCGCTTAGTGCTTACTTATTAAGTAATTATTCATATACATATATATGTATAAATAATTATAAAAATTATTATTGATATTTTTACACCATTCATTTATTTTAGATCGGGATTTTGACATACCAGAAGAAGTACGAGCTATGTATGAAGCTGAATTACATGATCACCATTTTAACCACGATACGGAAAATATTCGCGAATCAAGAAAAAAGCGACCATTCCGCGTATTTGGTTCAAGAAATTCAAAACCAAGGAGATATTGGTGGCAACGAGAAAAAAAAATCAGTCACTAAAAATAGATTTTTTAATAATAAATCATGCATAATTTTTATTGTTGAGTAATGTGACTGTGTGTACATGCTTCACTATGCAAATTATTTACAGCGTATTATATGTCAACTCATCTAATAAAAAGCATTTTTTTTATCAAAGTGACTATATTATAATTATTAAGACTATATATATGTGTCCACACAAAATTTAATATGGTTCTGACATGACTATTTTTATATATAAATATGATAAAAGATAATTTATAATTAATAGCTAATATTTGACTAGTACATTTTAAACAAAGAATTTATAAAAGAAGAAAAAATTATAATTGGACATAGATAGCGGCAATTTTGAACATATATTATTATTCGTTTTTTATTATTATTAGTTTTATTTTGAAATTTATCATTTTAGCAGATTGAAATATGTTTAGGACATTTAGGTTTTTATATATATGTTTTTTTACATTATATAAATTAAAATGTAGTAGTTAAATTGTTACCTCTATATAGCCTATATATATAATGACATCTGAGGGTAACGTAAAACAGTTTATTTATTTCAATTCAAATATTTTCATTGAGCTTAACGAGCTTAAACTTATAAGAAAACTTTTTATTAGTAAATTACTTTGTCATTTACTTATGAAATGTATTATGCAAAATAACATCTAATTTTACTTTACATAAAACTTATTTTATTGAGTTTTATAATTGGATGCCTGCGTTCTTTTGGAAAATATACGATTTATTAATAGAATGGAGAAAATATTTCACCACATGTAAATAGGGAAGAACATGTATTGAGAGATAATGATGTTGAATAAGCGACTTTTAGATTTGGAAAACAAAGAATAGCATGCAATTAGCGTCAAAGAAAATATATTCCAAAATAAAGACAAAACAGATTATTGAAAGATTTATATATACGCAAAATGGGTCGCATCTGTATTTATTTAAACATTTTTTAAAGATTTATATAATGCAAAATCTACAAATTTGACTTTGTTTTAGTCTTTTTCAATACGATGTACAAATTTTGATGAACATAACTATAACATATACTATATATATAGTATGACATTACGAAATACATATATTTAAATAACTACATATATATCGTTAGAAGCTAAGGCCCATTAAGGCTGCGGAAATGTTATGCTGTTTAGTATTGATCGTGAAAATATTAATGGGTGCTTATTAATTAACTTACAATGAAAGTATATTATATGCTAATAGCTAAATCACAATAAAGTTTATATTACATTGAAACATAAATATTTTTAACACGGTTTCCGAATTTAGTGCATCCCCTGATCGGGTCTCCATATAATTATTTAAAAGGTTATCGAATTTTGAGTAAAGTAGCACCCTTATGTCAACATGGACAAGGTTTGGTAACTATCCGGCCAATGATGTCTCACTGATGTATTGAAACTTCGATGCTTGAGAGAAAATCAATCTTGAAAAATAAGTATTTGGCAATTATACATTTCACATATTGAACAAATTCTTGATTATATATTCAAAAGAGATCATATTATGATTTTACTAGGAAGTTCAAGGCACAATTCGAGTATTTTAAGATCTTACAAATTTTCAATAAATTAAACATCTATACGGATCTTACATAATAATGAAAAATGTAACAAAAGTAGCCAAAGACACATTGTTTCCTAATTTTTCATTTGTCACTAAATCATTGGAGAGGCAAAAAAAGTTTAGATGAATTGAGATGCATATATACAAGATACCAAAGTAAGATTATTGTCTGATAGTCCTAGAAGGACAAATGAAAACTTTATTTGTATATGGGGGAGCTGACGGAGAACAATATATTTAAGACAGTTATTTGGGTCGGATACAGCTTTGAGGAAAATGTTTGCAGGATAACAAATGACGACGGGTGGTGAAATCTTTGAAGACATCACAGGCAGAGTTACCTTGAGTGTGTGCGATGTTTAATAATGATATTATCTGTAATATTTAGGCTATATAGGACAGTATTCAATAATAGATTGAATTAGGTCATATACTAATATATATATAATCAAGGCGAGAGCGTATACATATATGTCGAATTACAACGAAAAGTAATGTCCTAGATATGAAAATTCCACTTGAAATCTGTAACACACAGAAAATCTTAATTTTACTAATATGTTCAGCACTAAGAATTGAGATCGTGTTACTGATAACATGAGATTTGTAGAAAATGATAAATTTAGATTAATTTATATTGAGATGAGGATTAACAGAGACACTTTATGTGAGAACAGAGGTGAAATTGTTTATAAAATTTTATCAAAATTTGTGAAGTCGCTGGTGATTTTATGAAGAAGACTCGGGTCATCCGCGTATTCCATGTACTATAGTCGTACTCAATATAAGATGGGCGGTATATACAATAGAAAGAATATAGATAAGGTTCGAAAATTAAGCACTATAAGGCACAGTCGTAACTGTTGATAAAACCTTTAAAGAATTTTTGATTGTGATACATTACTTTCAGTCGTGGATGATCCAAGAAATAAATTTATTGGGGAAGTTAAATGAGACACGATTTTGCATTAGAATGTTATGGAATAACTTCTAGAATATTTTGTAATAGTCCAAAGAGAGAAGACTGCTATACTGAGGCATTCATTGTCTTCAAGTATTCTAAAAAAATTGTCACGGGTGTGAATTAAGACACAAATGGTTATAATGACATGGATTTAAATTCGAATTGGAAGAGATCGATGTAGGCCTACTAAAACATATATTATTTTATGCTTGCAATGAGAATATTTTCCAAAATTTTGGAGCTTATCGGAAGCAGAAAAATATGTACTGAGGGAAATAAGCTCAAGAGGATGAGTTTTTGGAATTCGAGCAACATTAGATATTTTTAATTTCGAAATAATGTACTTGTTGCATTGATATTACAGATGAATAAATGGTAAAAAGGGCTTAGAAATACTCAGAGCACTCTTTCTTTGCATTCCTAAAATCGTCAAAACATTAGCATTTTAGATATATAGATACGTATAGAATATTGTATTATATAGTTCTGCTGCTGAAAATGTAAATGTTTGTAATTGTTTTAAATGACTTAAATAGCGATAAGATGTAACTATACTTTGCTAACTTTAATTAGGTAACTTTTCATTAGATTTAATGTTATAAATATTGATGCGTAATACTTGTCTAAATGTGAAATTGTGTAAAATTTATGTAATTTGTATAAATACGAAAATTTAGTAAATTTTGTAAAATATAACTTGGAGGAATAATTGTAGTTTAATTTTAAGGAATGAGAGTTTTCTATATATATTTTTAACTGGCCAATCTCCAATCTCATATTTTCGTTTAAACGTTAAATTTTCATGAACGTTAGTAAACCCGCACATATTGAAATAAAAGTTGATTAAAAAAGTTTTCTTAATATTATTTTCCTTATTGTGTAACTCACACAACATAACATATACTAATTTTCATGAATTAATCTTATAAGGTCATTGCTATCTAACCCAGATTTTTTTAATGGTGCAATGACTTTTCTTAAATGTTTATTACACTTTATAGTTATAAAATATGGCCCTGTGCCTCTGGCTCTAGAGTACTTACTACTGTCACTGATAAGCAGTACCATAGACATATATCTAATACTTCTAGAGTTATTATAACTCTATAAAGCTAGAGTTATTGTTAAGCAAAATGGAATTTTGTATAATTGCATATTTTAAATTTATAAAGTTAATTTAAATTTATATTATATAATTATAACTTTTAAGTCTAACTTTTAAGTTTTAAAAGTTGAACTGAAGTATAGGATTTATAATCATTGACATTTGATTTTATATTTATTTAAGAGTAATAGTAAAAAGACTCATTAATATTATAATATAAGACAAAGTGTAGTTAATTAATAAAAAAATTTAAACATATTTATAAATCATTGATTATTAATTTTTATATGTAATCTACATTTATATCTTATAAAATACATAAAAACTTTTATTTTGATTACTATAATAATTTATATATTTCTATATTTATAATACTATATATTATAGAAATAATATATTACAACAATAAAAACATATTGTATTTATATAATAATGAATATAGATTTTAACATTATATATTATAAACAATCATGCAGTTTCTCTTTCTTACATGTAATGTTAAACATAATAATTATATTTATTAAACTCTTAATTATAAATTCTCATTTAATAAGCAGTAATTTATTATATATTTTTTTAATTAACAGATGGAAAAAAGTATTTAATAGCAAAAGAAATAGCATTTAACAGAATGAAAAATGCAAAATAAAATACTAAACATAATCTGTATATTGCTATTATGTTTTATATATAATTGCCTACTTGAATATAATAAAAATAACATATATTTTTAAAACTAATTTAAAAGATTTTTGGATATATACTTACCAGTACAATTGGTTCCATTATCATAAAATCCTAGATCACATGGACAGGAATAACTTCCAACAGAGTTTGTACATAAAGTATTTGGTTCATATTTATGAGTTCTATTTTGATATTCATTAAAATCTATGTATATGTGAAATGTGCTTTATTATAAAATACTGAATTATTCTCATAATAATAATATTATACATTACAGAATATATAAAATATATAATATAATCAATTATATAGATCAATATAAACAATTAATTGCATAGTTAAACTAAATTAGAAATAAATAGCTGATTTTAATTGCCAGAAAATATTTAAATCAATAGATACCTACATGATTTGATTTATTGGATAAATAGATCTTCTTTCATTATTTAGAACTGTCACACACAACTAAACTTGTATTCTAATTAAAAAATGGAAATTATTTAATCCAATCTACAATTTTATATTTATTTTCACAATTTAACTTACCTTATGCTTTCATGTTCTCAAAAATGGAAGAAAGAAATCATCCTACTATGCATACTTTACCATGACAACAGCTTATCTAATGATGAAAACCAAACAATAAAAATTATTCTCTAATAAATGCTATCAGAGAGGCTGTGGACACTATATATCACATAACATTACCCAATTCAACCTCTTGGGTAACTTATAATTGGCTTTCTAATATTTTTTTACATTTTGGATTTGACTATGTTTAATAGTTATCATATCTGAATTACACATAATTGACAATGGGATAGCAGGGAAAAAGTGTGTTCTCTGTCTACAGTTAAAGGCAAAGATGTGATACCTTTTTAAATTTTATTTGTTAAGGTTTTCCACAAAAAACTGTGGGCACCATTGTGCTGTTTATTAAAATCTGGCACATACCAGATATAAATAACAATGTATAACAATCATATTTTTATCCATTTATATATTATTATACATCATATATTGAACACTTTAGAATGGGATTTATAAACTAGTATACAATACTCATTGGAAAATATATGCATTATAGGAGAATGAAAATAATGAAAAACATTTAGGAAATACAAACTGGAATTTATTAGAGACAATTTTTATGAAAAATTATAATATACAGGGTGTCCACATATACTCAAAATAACTCTTATACTCAAATATGTTTAATATTTTGGTATTTAATTTTTTTTATTATAATAATAAGTATGGTTATATGCTTTGTTTTAGTGTTTCTCATTTTCTTAAAAAATAGTTAATAAACAGTTTGAATAAAACTGATAGTAATGTTTGACTTATTCCCTCATGAAGATTTCTCAAATGTGTCAGATGGACCTCCTTATAAGATTCTGGAAGAACAAAATATATACAATTGTCATGCCCTATTTCAGTTCCATATGTTTAAGACATGATATAACTGCAGATCTTATGATTATGCAGAAATTTATAAAACATTTTATTACTGAAAATATATTAAAATTTTCAACAATTTTCTATGAAATTCACACTGATTGCAAATTCGTTTGAGGCCACTCTCTATCTTGGTATTGTTTTTCTGTATATGCGATTGTTGGCATCATCACATGTATGATGTCACAAAAACTAAAAACTTATTACAGCAGATTTATTTTTTAAATGGTTTTCTATATAATTTGGTGCTCTGAATTGAAATCTGCCAGAGGCCACTTACTAACTAGCTAGCATTTTTGATTATTCATTGTAATGTTATGGAATTTTGCAGAATTTCCATCTCCACCATTCATTGATCCTCTTGATTTTAGATGAGACATTTTTTAATATATATTGGAACAACAATATTATCTGGTTGACCAACTGTCTGCTCCTGTTGAAGAAATGAATCTAATTGATTGTTCATGTAAAACTTGCAATACAGCACACTGCTTCCATAAA
Organism: Coelogynopora nodosa; assembly: GCA_034780555.1. Lineage (NCBI taxonomy): Eukaryota > Metazoa > Platyhelminthes > Proseriata > Coelogynoporidae > Coelogynopora > Coelogynopora nodosa. The sequence goes on along the minus strand of JAUZND010000298.1, from coordinate 7,606 downwards.
AAATCTATAAATGTAAAGATAAATCTATGAATCCCAATAATGTTGAATTGGTTGATATTGAGGGACAATTTGTTACTCATTTTTTGTTCATTGTTATATATATATATATATATATATATTAAATACCTAATATTTTTATTGATATCTCATAAGGTACTTACACAAAAACATGTTTTTGTTTCTGTGATGACGCCATCAATTACATATAAAGAAAACGCTACAATGATAGAGAGTGGCCTCAAAAGGATTTGAAATGAGTGCAGCAATTTACATATGTATTCACCAAAAAACCAAATAGAGAGTGGCCTCAAAAGGATTTGAAGTGAGTGCAGCAATTTACATATGAATTCACCAAAAAACCAAACATACATCCCAAAAAAAGGTTTAGTGAATTTTAAATAATAATTATAGTATATGTAGAATTTTAATAATATTTTTAGATGATAAGGATACTTAGTAGTCAGAGAAAATATTAATATATATATATATATATAACAATTTTTTATTTAGCATAATACATAAAACTTAAAACTAATTAAATTACTCTAAACATTGTTTTGCAATATTAACACAAAATAGCCTACCTATGTATTAAACTATACATTCACACTATCTATTTAAATTATATAAAATAAAGAAGAGTATTGTATCATATAACCATAATTAATGATTTCATTAATTGTTTTTACTCTAATATTACATCATGTGTTATATATTTATCTACTCTTTATGATTTATTCTCATGATTGTGTATTATTAATTCAATAATTCCTTTATAAAAAACTATTAGTGAAGTGTTTCGATAATCTACAAAACAAATCTTTAGTTGAAGATTCCAATGAAAAAATGTACTATTAAACTTTATTGATTTTTTAAATCTTTATAGCTATAAATAAATATATATAACTAATTACAACAGATATTAATATAAATTTTTAATCTGAAAACCCAGATAGTAATTACATATTTAATAAAAGTCTGTATACATAATGATGATAACACAATATTTTATGCATATTTTATATCAGTCGAAATGGTATACATGATAATCTAACAAATTCTATAAATGATAAAAGACAATATCCTGCAAAAGTTAAAATTATTTATTAAAAAAAATATTTTAGACATTTACTTCAATTGATATTTTACTTTATTCTAAATATAACTAACAATGGACCATATAATTTTTTTTTCTATAATATGTAGCAAATGTAGCTATAAGTTGCCACAAGCTGCGATTCTAGTCTCTCAGCGATTTTGTCTTAATTTGTACGATTCTGCGATTATTTATGAAGATTTTGAGATCTCAGCGATTTTGAAATTTCGGAAATGTATTGGTTCGTTTTGTAAAGGAAGATGCCATTCTCCACATCAAGGTGTGGAGACTCAGTGTTCATAACAATGAAGTGCATTGCCCTTTGAAGGAGATGATAGTTGGTGAAAGCAAGCAAGTCATGTTGCATTCATTGACTGAATCCGACAGATTGAAGTTTATGGGCAAGGTAAAAAAGGCTTTCACTACATTTGACTCTTACTTATACAAAAGAATCTACCCTTCGACTTCAAGGTATTGAAATACTTACAATTCTTGGGTATCACACGGGCATCAAGCTCAAAGAAAATCATGTTATAGAACTTGCCAAACTACTCCCAACTGTTATTCCTGTGACCGTCATAAACAGACTTCGAACTGAAGTGAGGTTGTACAACATCCTCCCCGAAGAACAAAAGCCATTACCAATATTGAAAACCGATGCAGCATGGCACTTCGTGCGCCATATCGAGGATGCCAAGAAACAACAGAAGTTTATTGTGTTGTCGAAGCTGGCAGAAGGCTGCTGTAGCATATTTCATGGGAATGCTGACGTCAAGCGATATTTCGGCAAGAAACACGATGTTGATGTCAATTCCAAACGCTCATTGCTATTTGGTAAGTACAGTAAAATTTTTATGTGTTTTTACAACACGTTTCACATTCTATTGCTCAACTTAAATCAAAACTCAATTACCTATTATCTACGTACTTTCAGATGATGTTCGCAGAAATTTGTTGATGACGAGGAGCTTCATGCAATTGAGGAACCTGACAGCTGCCAACTTTCCAATGCCTGATAAACTTATCGACAAAGCGTTCCAAGCACGTTCGGAATATGCCAAATATTTGACCAACATGGATGCACAGAAGAAAGCAGAAGAAGCTCAGATGCATGCTGAGCTCGAGCGGATGCATCAACTCTAACAGTTGGAAGCTGACAATGCCAGAACGGCCCTTCAAAAAATGTACGATTCATTTAAACAGGTGGTAATAATAAACTATATCCTTATATTTTATCAATTATAAGTAAATATTAATGTGTTTTGTATTATTCTCCAGAATGCGCAACATGTTGAGGAGGCAGCACGGAAGAGACTGGAGGCTGAGGCTGACATCCAAAGACCTCTCCAAAAGTTAGCCGAAGCCACAGAAACCGAAGAAATGCAAAGAAAGCAAGCTGATGAGCTGCAAAAATAGAAGGAAGGTATGTTTCTTTAAAGTATTTCTTTATCTTGTTTACATTAGTAGGTATCTTATGCAACATAATTTAGACACTAAGTACCTTTTGATGATTATTATTTTTCTAGAATTCTAAAAGAAGCTTCGATTAAAGCGATGGAAGCAGTTGCCAAGGAAAGTGCCACTATCAAAAGGCACCTCGAAATATTCAAGTCAACGGGAAATGGCGCACCCCTACCGAAGATTCCCAAGAAAAAAGATGACTAATTTGACACACAATACACATTCTTTGTAACATAATAAAAGGACTTTATTATTATGTTGATTAAATATGATACTGTACTTCTACAATCGTTCTAGTTATTTTGCGAAATTTTATCATTTTTTAGTGTATAAGTAGTAACTAAATTCAAACCTGCGATTTTCAAAATTCCCTGCGATTCTAATTTTGAAATGGGTCTGTGGTAACTCATTCTTGTTATTTTATCACATATGTTTTACTTTCTTCATTTTAATCATAGATTTATACTAATGTCAAGACGAGATTTGCTCAGTCTATCTCTTCCCCCAAAAGTTCGAATTGGACTCATAAAAGCTGGTTATTCTGTGCTTGAGGAGGTGGCTCTTCTCAATCTCGACAAGATTACTAGTAGTAAGTAAAGATTCAGCAGTGTCTATCTGATGATGATTTCAATAACTTTAAATACTATTTTGGTATACTGTTTTCTCTAAATAATTATGTGCCCTTTTGTATGTGCAGTAATACAGTATATACATTAATTTTTATTATTTAGATAGTAATTATCAACATTTAATAATTATTAAAATTAAAAGCAACCGCTGCATATTTGAACAGAATAATATAATTGAATAACAACAGTCTTTGCATTTATGTATTTATTATGTTGTATAAGTTAGATATGATATTGGCATATATGTACATTTAATTTATTTATATTCGTTTAGTATAAAAATAAATATTGTTTTAATGTAAACAATTTGTTAAGTTAAAACTATTGTTAAACAATATATATTGGAGATTGGCCAGTTTCATTTAGTGATATACACAGTAATTAAACATGTAAATTGGTATATTTTGAATGCAGTAATACCACTGAACCATTCATATGTATAGAAACATGTGTTACTTTATTAAATTGTTATTTGTTTTATAATATACATAATAAAATTATGTCCGACAACAGTATATTTGGCAACGGTTCAATATTTAAACAACTAAATAAAATAATATAGACTGGTTTGCAATATGCATGTAAACTTTGCGCCCCTTTTCTTCTTTCAGTCTGTCAAGTGTCTAGAGAACTGGCCTCATCAGCGGTTGACATAATCAAGATGGCAAAGCAGGTTGAAGTGAAGCCCAGATCAGCCTTGGATTTGTTGGCGGAGGAAATGGCTGGGCACCATTTGGTAACCATGTGCCAAAGGTGGGGTTCATTTAGTGTTGTTTATTTTCTATATTTATCTGAAAAAACAATTTGTTGCTATTATTTTCCTATAAGCTTTGTATATATAAATATCTAAATTGGGTTGTTACAAATGTGACTAATTACGAATTAACCGGTGCCGAATTAACAGTATTTATCTTTATATTGGGAAAAACATGAAGAAAATCAAGAACGGGTAAATGTGGTGAATAAAAAGTAGTGGTGAATTAGTATGGACACGGTTTAACTAAAGTTCACTGTATTTTTATTTTCAATATATTTTTGGATCTTATTAAATGTCATGCATAATTTACTTGTATGGAAAATGTTATATATATATTTTGTCGTATGTATTTTACCTTGTATCATTTGATATGTTTTAACTAAATATAGTACTATAAAGATATTCGTACTTAAAGTGTCAACTTTTATAAGTAGTAAAACTTTAAAAAGTGTAATATAATAAAACTTCATAAAATGCAAAAGCAATAATTGTACGTTTACTGATCTAATAATTTTTTTCTCTTATTAATTACAATTAATAACAGTATAATGTATACATACAACTTTTTATATTTTGTAAAAATTTTTTTTATTAGTTTGAAAATTTATTTTTTGTTTTACGATTATTTTAAATTGACTTTGTTTAAAATTGACTTTTTATATATTTGCGACGTTTTATTTTACTGACTGTTTAAATTGGACCGATATTTTAATAATTTTATTATGTTGCTAATAACAAGTATTTTACCATTTTCAGATAATGTTTTATAAACTCATAAAAATCTGTTCTATTCAAGAAATGTAATCCTTCGTTTTACAATATATATCTCTTAAGTGTAGGTATCTTATTGTTATGTAATCTGTTTTAAGACTCGAATTATATGTTACAGTATTTAAAAAATATTATAGATAAAACAAAATTAGGCATTTTAATTATTTTGAGAATTATATTAAATAATTTGTATGTAGTATTTTATTCTAGTGTGAGAGTATTTTAACACTTATATTTTAATATCCCAAAAACTTAGTAACTTAATGCTACAAAACGATGTGTTGCCAAAATTTCGTTCTATAGAAATATTCAGCCACAGTTGAAATCTTTAAGCCATCTCTAATATTAGCTAAACAATGAAAAGCTTGAATAACCTACAAATAAATAATATAAAAATTATCAGGTAGTACTTCGAAAGCGTACGGTTTTTCGCAGTTATCCTGCGTTCCCACTAAGTAAAATGTTTCATGTTTAATGTCTGTTCATCTAAATTTGAATTATTTAAAAAAATATTTATAGATTACGTGAGTAGGATAAGTCAGATAAATACACCTCGTATACGAGCATCTACGGAGCTATTGGATTAACGGGAATACTGGCCTTCACAAATCTTGCAATGTGTATTCAAGGAAACTCATACAATTTGTAGACTGCAACATACTATCATATACTTTTCATACTGATTGATCAATCTTTTAGAACGTATCGATCACAATAAAAGCTGTAAGGATTACCTGAAATCAATTCAATATCGAGCACTGAAATTAATATTTGTCAATCGACTTTTTAATGCACTAAAAATCTGAATACAGCACCATTATCAAATGTCAAAGATGTAAAGCTACGATAATGTATAATTTTAAAATGAACTTGAACTATTAGTCTAAATCATTATCCCCGCTTTGGGATTAACACAATTTTCAAACGAAGAGTATTGTTCATATTTAAATAATAATATTATTAAATAATTATTATGTGACTCTGTAAATTGAAAATTTAAAAAATATCTTCTCTTTTTTTCTTAGAATGTGTTTCATTGGGAATAAATATACAAATCTCGACATTTGAGTTTATTGGTTTGCATTTTTTTCTACTTTCAGTTTTGATGATCTTCTTGGTGGTGGATTCTCATGTGGAAGACTAACAGAATTATGTGGCAGTCCAGGAAGTGGAAAAACACAGTTCTGGTGAGATTTACTATTATATATTCATTATTTGTAGGAACGGAGAATAGAAAATGGGATATCATATACCTACTAAAATGTTCTATATATATATTTCTTTGTCATGTTCTTTTTTCAGCTAATGTTTTAAATAAATATTGGTACATGTTTACATCATTAAGATTATTATGTACTGTCATGACATTAATAAAATAATATTATAAACAAAATGAGAGGTCACAATCACTAATAAGGCTTGTTAGACAATCTGCTGAAATATTTCATTCTATTTCAACAATAAAGGTACTTTTTAAAATTATTCTATGTTTCTGATTCAGTTGTTTTATGAGATTACTATAATATCGTGCACACTCCACTGAAAAAATGGGACATTCATAAATTTACTTCAATTTTGAAATTTAGTTTAGCATTTTTCACTATAGTATTAATAGATACTGAGAATTTTTTAATTTTGATGAAAACGCACAAAATTTGATATTTAAATATAAATGCAAATATTTTAGTAAATTTCTTTGTTAAGTTTTCTTTATTATTCAATTGGTTTTAACTAGTCGGTTATAATTATAATGAAAATTCGTATTTGCCTTTTAATAATAATTGTAATATTTACTTTATTTAAAAATCACTAGTTTGTTCAATACATTTGTTTAATTCATTGACGCAGTAGTAATTCATTGTACAGAGAATAATGCCTTAATTGGTGAATTTATTATATCTCATCTGAAAAATACACCATACATTTCAAAATCTGTTGTTTGTACTGTGTGAAGTTAATTTGCAATTTTTTGCGGATTTTCTGTTAAGAAGGTTATCCAAAAAGCAAATTTGATAGAGAAATCGTTGAAGTCACTGCATACAGTTGTGGATTATATCGAGCATGCTGGCCGAGTAAAGAATATGTCTATAAATAACAGAATAACTAATTGCACCTGTAAGATGAAGATAAATATTCTTTATTTGCTGAGGCTAAATACTTCATGACAACACTCTCCAGGGCCAATACACTATGTAAGGCAATGGCTGATAAAAAGAAGCAATTAACTATTATGGACAATGAATTATGAAAGTAACATTTTGTCAACCTTTCATACATAACAGAAATACTATATACTTACTTATACTTTATTGATAGATGGTCCTAGAGTATTAATTTTGTATATATAACATTTCTTATATATGACTTAAAAATATAATTTATTTATTTTAGAATTTACCGATGTGCAATGTGCCGATGTGAACTTATAATACAAAACAGTTTTGTAGTGTAGCATACAATTTTATCTATTATTTGTATTTAAAATATACTTATGCATCTATTTAATTATAATCATATATTTATATTTTTTCTGCAAATTGCCTGTTTTAATATTTTTTTTTCTGTTGAAGCGTGATCATTATGTAAAATAGTTTCCTCTTAAGAGATTACTCATTATTACCGAATTCACACTTGCTAATTAAAATAAGTAGTAATTATAACTAAACAGCTGCACAAAACCATTTAGTTACTTAACAAAATATGCTGTTGTAAATTGTTGTAAATTGTTGTAAATTAATAAAAAATGCTTGCGCAACATCCTATTCAGAATTGATCGATAGGTATAGTTATAGTTATCATTTTTGAAGTATTCTTCAACACGTTCGCTGCCAAGCAAATTTTTAAAATTCTTTCGTGTGTGCCAAGGTTGTATAGTTTAATATAATGTAAATA
>JAUZND010000297.1:0-14252 GCA_034780555.1 Coelogynopora nodosa | reverse complement strand
TTATATATAGCCCCAAATTAAGGAAACTTACTTTGAAAAAATATTAATAGGTATAAATTTTAAAGAGAAAAACATTTTATATTTATTCACAGTCACCCCAGTTTACGGTACTAACAATTTTAAATCAGCAACAAGAGACTAAATAGCTGCTAAAAATAAATGAACTGTAAAATGTATCTACTATACTAATGTTAAACAAACTAATAAATAATCGTACAATTATACATTAGAAGGTTATATAAAAATGGACATTAAACATAACGGCTATATATATATATATGTATACCTAAACCTAATCGAATATTAGCATCGCATTAACAAAACTTAGTATTACGAAACGGTATACATATACATACAAGTGTAGGCTAATTAAGCCACAGAATTCTCTATTTTAAATGCCTTACATCAATTATAAATACATTATTAGGAAAAATTTAACATATTATACAGTCTAACTAAAAGTAATTACTTTATCGTAGATCTTTGACCTTATTACATTGTAGAAAACAAAATTGTCAGCATGTCATTTGATCCGATGGCCCACTGAAAGGACGCCTATTTTTTATTCTGTCAATACAAAATGATTTGTAAGAAATGTCAGCAAATTTATCTATATCAGAATTACGATGCATAAACTGCACTTCAGAACCCGGTAATATTTTTCGAACAAAAAGGACTCAGCCAGCAAGTTTTACATCATTTGTATAATCGAATTTCAAAAACGGTGATCATCACAGTAGACACTAAACATCTACTAAACATAACGATTAACACTAATAAAAATAACATTTCCGCTACCCATGTGTGTATTCTATTAATGGTTTATATTTTGTTTAAAAACATAAATCGGTGACATCTTTTAAAATCTGATAATTCTAGCTGTTTTAACATTTAATATATTCCGTTCTTGAGATATTTTCCTTTATTTGCAGTAAATCAATTTAGGCTTTTGCAGAAAATAGACTTGATTTTTGTACTAGATATACCTGTTCAAAAAAGTGCAATAATGTTTTTTTACTTTGGAATAAAATTTCTAGATAACTAAAAATATAAAGTATAATATTAGAAATAGTATCAAATTCTCATAAATGTTTATTTAGTACACTTATAAATAGTCCTACATTATAATATTATGCTCCAGATTAAAATATGACAATATAGTTAAATTTAGCATTTAAATAAGGATGTTTATTTAAAATACATACATTCTTAGTAAACGTTTGTTATAATACTTTACGTATAGGACTAATTCCTAGAACAAGCGATGTTTAAAATTGATTGCATGACATATTTGTATCTTAATTGAAAGCGTATTATCAAAACAGCGAGATAATATTTTTTTACAGAAATGAATATACATCCATAATTTAAACATTTTAAATTCGACTCTCTTGGTCAAAATGAGTATTTTTAGCAAACAATATTAAAATTTGTAATTATAATCTTGATTACCTTTGTATGAGTTGAACAGCCCAGTTGGGGGTCACGGAAAAAGGTCACACATTAATTATGTTATACAAAATTTTAATATCCAATATTGAGCATATTTTTCAGAATTTTGTGAAACATTTATCCTATATCGTTTTGTAGCAGTCATATATAAACTTAAGACTTTTTTTATGTTTTTATATATTTTCATAACAATGTAACAAAACCATTTTTCATTTATTATCAACAAATAACCTTTATTTTAACTCAAAAGGATATTCGTATAATCTTGTTAAATTCATGTCAACGGTTAAAATCGCTATGATGTCATCAGATGCTACATAGAATTTTCTTTTTAGATTAAATTAAGTTTAAATATCATTATTGTCACAACTATTTGATATTAGGTGGCACATATATATTTTTTCAATTTAAAAAAAGTAGAGAAAAAATTGTGTTGTTATAAGTAATATAAACCAAATATAGATTAAATTCACAAAATTGCAAAGATTTTAAACTAAATGTGACTAATATATTTTATCTATTAATGGTATATATTTTGAATAAAAATGTCACATCGCTGAAAACTCTATTAAAAGAATAAATTCTATTTGTTGTGACATAATTCTTGATCATATTTAATAGGTCTTATCGTATATCTTCATATCGGTAGGCTATATTAATAAAATTATGATTATTTTTATCATTTTAGGATAGCTTTACAAAGATATAGGTCAAGGTCAATGGGTATAACAACATAAATATTTAAACAGTTATAAAAATTTATGGTTTCATAAAATATTCTCCAAGATTAAAATATCTTCATTACGTGAGACTATAACTCGAGGTGTTAGTACACTGCAACCCCAATATGAACTAAAGGGGATTAAAGTGTCTACCGTGTTCCATTGTGTCCTATCGACAAAATCACAAAATTATTATTGTGATTTATACTATATAGTTATGGCCTATAGTACTATAATTAGTATATAGAAAATATGGTTCATCTGTGATCGGAGACAGATTGGATCAATTATGACCATGGGTCAGTCATTTTTAATCATTATCTAAAATATACAGTAACACATAATTATCGCTTTAGCTATAAATATTAATTGTAACCAAATTTGAATTAGATCATGTAATTACTTAATTCGAATCATAGTTTTAGGGTCATATTATTTTTTTCAATATTTGTTAAATAGTATATGTAGCCCTATAAGACTATTACAATTTTTTTAAGATTAGGCCTACGAAAACATTTTAGTTTATATAACAGACAATGTGATGTAGTAAAACTTATTCAGATTTCTAATCGCATCTCCTTATGATTTAAACAGCATAGTAATAAATGTAATCTATTATTCAATCTATACATTTATATTATCATGAGTTAATTATATTTTTATATCATGAAGTTATTTTATTATAAAGTATTAATAAAGTGTTTCTTATAGGCCTAACTTAGTTGGAGCAATATCGGTTTGCGGCCCTTATATGCAACATTAATATGCTCTGCATAATTTTAGTTCACTCACTATCCCGTGAGTTATATGTGGTCGGTTATTATGCCCATTATGTTTTATAAAAAGCCAAATAACGTACGAAAACACCTGAACAATGCGATAAGGCGTGTATTTTGCATTTGCAATTGTGTTGAGTAAATTATTGGATGAATTGGTTAAATATAACCTATTTGCTATGCATTTAAATTTTGAAAAAGATAAACTAAATTAAATATTTTTAGAAACCATGATGAACTAATCAATATTTCAAAAATGTTGTTTTTCAAAAAATGATCGATAATATTTCTGACAAAGACAAAATTCCAAAAGTGTATAATAATTAACAAATTTCTTTCATTATTTTCTATTAATAGCCATATATTCATGTTAATAGCTACTTGGCCTTTTTCGGTCCAATCTAAATAATGTTTAAGTGAAACTTAAATAAATCAAATGTATTTTTTGCATAACATTAAAATATATTGAATTTTAATCCAAAATAATTATTTTACAACAATAATTTAATAAGTTAAACTAAGGATATATATAAACAAAATATCTTAAGATAACCATTTTTTGGCAGTGAAACTTTCAAATGAAATTATTTTTAATAACTGACTGTAATTTATAATGCGTATTGTTCACAATCTAAACAATTAATGACTGATTCCAAAATGACAAATCTTAACTATCCACTAATGATAGTTGTAGACATCAAAAACTGAACATATATTAATTAATTTTTTTATGAAATCAAAAAATGTTTTGCAAAATATTATGGTATGTTAAAAAATAAATGAAATAACAGAAATGGGATAAAATATAATAACATATATATATATAACATGGTAGAATATAAAATATGAAAAATAAAGAAAATAGTTTAGTAATAGTTCAGAAAAATGATGCACTGGAACACTGTTGTTAGTATGATGGAGGTTCATATAATTTAAGGCATAATTGCAAAACAATCCTAACATATTTATAGCTATCATAAATGAATAAAAGTTAGGATGACTAATATATTGGCATAGTTAGTTATTAAAATAAGACGAATTCTGAATAAAGTCTCAAAGTAATTTCCCGTAAAAGATAGGCCACGACAACCGGATCAAAAATTAATTATCTTCAGCCATCACAATCGACGGTGGCGTCTGCAAGAGAGAGATATTCAATCAATATAATATAGTCAACATTAGATTAGTTCACGACATATATGTTCTTTAAAAATATCAATTTTGGACAGACAGGATAATCATGTTAACACAAAACATATTTATCATAATATAAACAAATTAGAATTCATTTCGAATGTCTATTTAATTATGAGATGTCATGGTTTCCAATGTAAGCAAACCTCGATAAACCATTTCTTTCAACTTCTTCTTGTCAAACGAAATTGCTGTAATGAGTTTCAATTGTTTCAAGCAATAGTACATTTTTTTAAATTAATGAACTGATATAAACAGATGTGAAGTACAATAAATAATTTATACACATTGATTAAAATTATACCTAAATGGTTTTATTTATTTAAATCTTAATACTACATTACACTTAGCCTACAACATACAAAAGTCCATAGTCTTCTAATGCTAACATGTATATTTATAAGATTTATGTTTTTAATCTAACTACACTTCTTTCAGTGGATGATAGTTAAATTATGTATATTTGTGCATGTGTAAAATAATGAGCTTTAAATCTCACATAAATAACTAAAATATGCCATAAACGCCTAATATATACAATAAATGTATAATATATAATAAATAAACATTTACTTATTACTGTTTATCCACTTACAGTTAAGGACGTGTCCAGGTTGCCAAAGCGACTCCAGAAGGTGACTTGACACGTGGATTTCTTGCCGCTCTTCTGATCGAAAGTGGCGCAAGAGTTGAACGGCGGCGAGTAGAGGTGGAGAGTGACCGCGGGCTCTGTATGGCTAGGATTCTCTACCCGGTGCAGGCCATACGAGTCTAGAGAGAGAGAGAGAGAGAGAGAGAGAGAGAGACATGTTAAATAAAAGTGATGTATTTATAAATTATATAATTAAAAATGTTACGAGACATTTCCTACTTCTTAATGAATTTATAGTAGAATTTATAAATATCATAAAAATCAAAAACAGAAATATTACACGACCATGGTTTTGGTTACTGTATATTAATAATTTTTAAAAAATTCAAGCAAAATAACAATAATCATGATTAAATAAAATAATGTCTTTTCTGGAGACAGATCTTCAGAAAAAATGGGATTTATATAATCGATCTGTCTCCAGAAAAGACATGATTTTAATCAACCATAATTATTGAAATGTTTGACTTGAAAAAGGTTTTTTATTATTAATATAACCAAAACCATGGTCGTGTAATATTTGGGTTTTTGATTTTTATGAAATGTCTCTGAAAGCTATAATTTGATAAAAATTATCATATAAATAAATCAATAACAAATAATTTGTAATTAATCTCGATATTCGTTTGTTTCACAAATTAATATTTTTATTAATATTCATTATCAGTTTTGAAAAATGTATTGGTTATTATCCTATGTTAAATCCATAGAAAATAATGTTCAGATGAGCAGGTATATAACATAAAATGTAGGGTAGTTTTAAGTTACCAATTATAATTAAAATAACACTGATTCTGAATATCTAAATATATACCACATAATCCAAACAAAAATAATAATTTTAGTGATTGAAACATGAATAATTGTCTAACTATTGCATTTATTACTTAGAATGTTTCAATATTTCATTATTCTCTGTAAGTTTTTATGCATCCAAAATAGATATTATTATAATAAGTATAACAATATATAATTGTTTGAGTTTAAAACAAAAACTAACCATAAAAGATTGCAATGTTTTGGAAATAGTAAATTTTTTATAACTACAATAAAAGCTAAGTAGTGATAATCAAAAATAAATACACTTTGTAATGTAATAAATTAATATACTTTAGTCATCTACTAATAATTCATGAAAAATATGTCAGATATATTAAATTTTGTATTATAAATATTTTACTAAGTAATTGATACATAAAGGTAAAAAAGGTATTCTTCATATTTATTTTTTTTTTAAAATTATTTGCTCACCATTAATATATGCAACTTCGCCAGTTTTATGGATGGTTACATCCTTAGTGATCATCAATGCAGCCTCAGTGTCAGGCCAATCAAAACGGGATTCTTTTACCTGCCCTAAAAATGGAAAATATTGATATTTAGGGAAATTATTAACCACAATAAAGTGAACAATAATACTAAGAAATAATATTATTAATATTAAAATTCAGTAATAAGCACCAAAACAAAAACAATTTGCACCAACGAAAATATAAATAATTAGTGTGTTATAGAAATAAGTTAGATTATTTAAATAAATATTTTATTAATGGAATGCCACATGCACACATTTTTTGAGAATTGTAAAAATGAATAAATAATTATCAATAATAATGTGAAAAATCCCTACCTTGCAGAATTTTCATGACACAGTGGGCATTGGAATGATCATGGATGCTGGAACCTTGACCTTCTCCCCAACACAACAGTATTAGATTATAATGATCATTCCCTTTAGAAATGAGGTTACGGGTGTATCTGCACAAATTAAAAAGATATAAGATATTGAACATTTATGCTAATGTTTACTAATATTCATCAGTTAATAATAAGGTAAACATATATATAAAACACTATTTAATTATTAGTCTAAATATTAAACAGTCAATAAAAAATTGAACAAAAATTAAAAAGTAATTATTATAGAATAATTATAACTTAATTGTAATATTATTCATACAAACCAAACATAATTTGAATTTACACATAGTATGGCTGTATCATAGTATTGAAGTGTACAAATATATTTCCCAAATACATTTATATAAAAAAAAGAAACATGAAATATATTATTGTAATTAAACTGGTTAATGAATAAAACAAACCTGGTTTTATCATGATAGGCAAATTGATTCCAGTCTACTTTGTTGCCTGGATAAGATCTCATGATATCCTTCACATCATCAATGTTGACCTCATCAGTTGAAAATGCATTATCAAGTTGCCTAATCAATTTATCCATATCTGATAACTGAAAATTACATAAATAAAATAGTTCAATATCAGTGTGTAATAATGTTATTGTATAAGTTTAGTTTTTGACATCATAATTTGATAATACATAGAAAAATGTATAATATATATGTTCTTAAATATAACTAAAGTTGTCTTATAATATATTCTAATGTTATTGTCAATAAAAATGATGCAAATTTTTTTTTTAATAATATGATCTAGGAAATATGAAACTCTTTTCCATTAAATACTGCTAATAACTTATATAAAAACAACAATAATCATAATAAAAGTATGTTTGTATAATTATGTAGTATTGACATGGTTTAATTTATGAATAGGTCATTAAAATAGCCTTTAATGTTGTATTTATTGTATCACAAAATATTTTAAATTACTTATAATCTAAACAAAAGTAGGTTATTATAATTCAGTATATATGTATCATAGTATATAATTCAAGTGCAAGTTATGAATAGTTCATGAAATAGCTTCCAATTTTGCTTCTATTGTCTCAAAAAGTTTAGGATTTCTCCTTTTTTATTGGGATGTCATAATAATATATAAGCATGTGTTGGAAAAAAGCAGTACTTTTACCCAAAAACTGTATGTTGGGAGTACTAGCAAGATTTTATGATTAATAAAAGTACTTTAGCAGTACCATAATCTCAAAGTAGTACTTTGGGAGTATCAGCAGTACCCATACAAACCCTGAATTTAATAATTACAGAATTATTATGAAAAATAATATTATTAAATTTTTAATAAATTTTAAAAATATTAATATTAAAATTTAATAATAGATTAAATAAATATATTATTTATGAGATTTATATAAATGATAAAATAAAAGGTATTAATATTCACACATATATATTATTTATTTTATATTAAAGAATAGCATAGTGATTAATTTATTTAGCTGATAAAACATATTTCAATGTATATATTTGATTGACATAGGGTATAAGTATATAAAGGATTATAATATTTGATTATCAATACTTATAATCATGTACTGATTTTATAAAAATAATTATAATAAAAATATATCTTTTTTAATAATACACTATTATTTGTTATTAAAATCATATATACTTATAATTTATATTTTTTATATATTAAAATATTGTCAATAAGGAAAAAACAGGTAAAATTGTTATTGTATAAACAAATTATATATTATTAAGATTTTTCTTTTCTCAGATTCTCTCAATTTTAATAAGAATTAATATTAATATCAGAACTGACACACTTCTGTCACAACTTATATACCATTAACTCCTTAAAAGTTAATAATAATATTTTATATAGACTATAAATTCATGGTCAGATTGAGTAAGTAATGTATAATGAATATTATTTAGAAGTAAATTAAATAATGTGGTAATAATATGAAATGTTTGCTCTATTAACTATATTATTGGTAGACTAATTAAAAAATTATTTTATTGACTAAGTAAATATAGTACTTGTATTTGGTGAATTATTTATTTAAAGTAGTATAGTTGACCTGAAAAGAATTAATGTCACTCTATTTCTAAAATAGCAAGAATAACTTCATAATAAATAAATTAAAGTATGTCACTCCAAAAGAGCATAAATAGGTTCATAATAAATATTATATAAATAATTTTATATTACTCTAAAATATAGTATGAAATATTTAAAAATGTAATTAAAATAATTTTATAAATATATTTATTATTATAATTATATTTTTAATAATTTATCATCATAATGTTAACATATGACATCACATGTTATTATGTGCTATTTATTTTATTATATCTTGATTCTATTTTTTCTCAAAAAATAATAATAATTAACCCATTAAAACCACCTAGTTGGTAGAGGATATACTATATAGTCATTGGCATTGCCACAATAATAATAGATAATAATAAGGAGGGCAGCCATCAGGCCTACAAAAGTACAAGGAAGGGGGCTGCAGTGCCCCCCCACCACCTTTTGGTAGTAGCGCCCCCTAGTAGCGCTCCATATAACTTTTAGGACTTAACGCCAGGTTATTAACAAGTCAAAAACGCAGTATCACTCAGTATTATTAGCAGTAGTCTATACCGCTCATTTTAAAAATGTTTGTGTTGGCGGCGCGTTGCATGCTTAGCCTTAGTTATAATCATTGTGAAAAATACATAATATTATATATACATATAGGTATGGAAGAATACATAACTTACTTAAGAAAAATCGTTGAGTATGTTTCTAATTTTTAATAAAGAAACAATAACTGCACTAGGTTAATGTAATTGAGCAATGACAATTACCAGATTTCATAGCGTTTAAATAGTTTACGCGTCCCGTAACCTAGAGGAGTAACTTTGATTTATTTAAATACCTCATTAAAATTTTAAAATAATTATAATGAATTAATATAGCATTTTTAAAATCACGAATAACTT
This sequence comes from Coelogynopora nodosa, assembly GCA_034780555.1. Lineage (NCBI taxonomy): Eukaryota > Metazoa > Platyhelminthes > Proseriata > Coelogynoporidae > Coelogynopora > Coelogynopora nodosa. The sequence goes on along the minus strand of JAUZND010000297.1, from coordinate 4,798 downwards.
ATTAAAAGCTACAATTAATTGCATTATTCTTAATTAAATATATAGAAACATATTTAGTTCGTTATAAATATTTAATTTAATTTATAAAGTATACTAAATTAGAAAAGCTTACCTCTGTTGATATATCTATTTAAGTCAATATTTGATAAATATCGTACTTACTAATTTAATTCAATGATAATAAATTAAAAATATTAAATAATGATAATTAACTAAATAACCCCCCCCCCACCCAACTTAAGCGTTTACGGTATTATTAAAAATTCAGTACAATTTTAATTATGGATAATTTTATAATTATATTAACTAAAAAGAAAATGGTATTAATATAAATAAATATTTTGTATCAAATAAAGGCAACAAGTAATAAGTAAAAGTGTTACGGTCCATTCTATACAAAAATATAATAGGTTTATAGCCAGAATATTTTTTTTATTCAAATATTATAAAACAGTAAGTATATAATATTAGCATGTAAAATTATTGTGATACACAAGCATATAGCAATGTATACTCGTCTACAAAGAATAAATTACAATCGTGCACTGTCTTAATAAAAATAGTGCGAAATAATGGGAGTTCATATTGTACAAGGCCAACATACATCAACATTTTTAAAAGAATATAAGAAGTTCACATATGGGACGGTACAATGAGAACACGGGTGTTAGGTCTATTTTTTCATTTTGTAGGAGAGGCGATTGCAGATGATCATAACATAACTATTGTCCAAAACAATTTTTTTATCTGATTATTACAGTCCAAAATGTTATCTAGCGTTAATAACAAAATTGACTTAAGAAAATATATGCAATTAAGTCACTTTTTTACTATATGAATCGTGATTATTTTCATACTTCTTTATACATTCTATATACTGTACATCTAAAGCCATTTTTCTTCAATTATTTTATTTTTAGCCAAACATAATATTTTCTTTAAAAATCTGTAGTTTCTGTAAAATTAAGTCTTTTGACAAGCTTTTTTTTAATCGAAAGATAATTTTATGTTTAACATAAATATATAGCTAACTCCGAAAAAAGGAAATCGACGTAACACCCGTGTTCTTATTTTACCGTCCCATATAAAAGTTTGTTTTGTGCAAATTAATTGAGAACAAAACTTCAAACTATATTAATACATGTGCAAGATAAAAATTTCCTCTGCAGAAAACAAAAGAATATTTACAAGGTTTACAAACAATTTAGAATAAGTTCATATAAATGAATATTTATATTATGTAAATTAATTATACACAAGAAAATACAATTATCTGTTAATAGAAAGATTACAATACAAGTATTAATAAATGAGTCTATAAAAGGCTTTCAGAATCATCGGTTATTTTTTTCACATCTAGGAAAGAAGACACAAGTTTTAGTCAATTAACAGAAAATGTCCACAACTATAGTATTAAAAAATTATAATTTACGTTTGTATACATGTATAGTACATACACGAAACTCAATTTTATATAAAACACAAAATGTGTATGTATAAAAGCATAGCTATATATCATGTAAAGATTTTCTAAGCATACTTGCTTATACAATATACATTTAAAAAGTCAGGCTTATATAGACGGATTAATATGTAGAATGCTATAAGTAAAAGAAAAGTCACGGCAACTGGGAGTTTCTTATATTACAAGTATTATTTTATTTAATCTTCTTAACAGTATAATATATTTAAGAATACTAACAAATAAGCGAAATACACAGGATCGAGTTTTTGTGAGAGTATTATGTAACAGTTGTAAGATTTATACAGGTGCGCAACATATGCTTGCGAAAAATGTATTGATAGCTGTCCCAATTTATGTTTTATACTGCATATTAAAAAAAAATTGTATTCATATTGTGTATACTATACACATTAAATAATAATATAAATAACTTTTGTTATCTTATATTTAACCTTAATTGGAGGATATTATGGTTAACAGAAGAAAAAAATAGTTTTTTTGGTTTTTTATGCCTATATCAATAAATTAATAAATACAATACTTTCACATTGTTATCAGTAACGATTTATAATCAGTGATTTTCTTAATATCAAAATCAATACATATACGTATCTATTGTATTTGTATTTGTATATATGTTAAATATATTTCATTCACTAAAATAAATAACATTCAAACACTTGTCCTAACAAATGTAATGTGCGCAACATGCTGATATAAATCAAAACTAAAAATAATGATAACTTAATATTATTATGAAAGTAATGTTTTATGAAAATGTAAAAGGCATTTAGTTGGATTCAAATAATTCCGGAGATATAATAAGAGTTACCATTAAAGAAAAATCTTATTTTCTAAATTGAATACTTTATAGGAATTACGTACTCAAAGGGACATACAACTCTCATTCATTGATGACATGAGAACCCTGATTGAAGACAAAGTATTAGAAATAAAGAATAAATTTGTATTTAGGATCTAAAAATGGTGTAATAAAAAGTGTATAACAACTTTTTTTTACAATTAAACAATGTAAATAATGTTTGATTTATTTTGACCACCGTAAATAGATATATTTATATATTGATACTGAGATTTAATTTGTCTTATATTTTATTGATAATAACAATTATTAAAAAAGGCATGCGAGTCTCACATTTATATTATAGCATAAGTCCATTTGTTTTTTAATATGCGTTGAACAACACAAAACAGCACCTCATAAAAAACTTGCAAAGAGTATTTCATAGTTCAAAATATTCCAAATGTTGAATTACCACCGGCCCTGATCATTTATATATTTCTTAATACGTCTGTAAAACATTGAAAGTTACAAATATGAGTATTTTTGTAAAATTATTACGTATATTATGTTTGCTGTAACATACTATATATATATATAAGCCTCGTTTTCGAAGCGCGTATATGCAAGCATTTAAGGTAATATACAGTAGGTACAAGTATTATAATTAAACTACATGTAAAACTTACAATTTAAAGATTACAATTAAATTCAATTATAAAAAATGTATAAGTTAATAATAAAAAAACTCAATATTTCAGTGTAATTAGCCGTTTGCCTTGATTTTCAGTATGCAATTTTGATATACTTTTTCAATCGTCTGAGACCTTGTTAAGTGAGTAATTTCAAGCTCGTATGGCCCCAATTTTCTATTGACCCTCAAGAGGGAGGATACCCAGTCAAGGCAAAAAATCGAGCCCTATTTTAGTCACAAAGGGCTTTAGGGCAAACTTTGGTAAATTTTCTTCAAATACTCAATTATAGCCAATCTATTTATTTAATTCGAATTTATAAGCCCAAAATAATATCAACTTAATAATGTCTAAATTAGGGCTGAGCCAAATTTGCACCATTAAAATTAGCATAATATTTATTTGAATTATAATTATATTTAAATTTAGTCACATTTTAGTTATATATAATCTATAGGGGTTAAATTTGAGCCAGTCCAAATTCCCCCAAAATTGAGGTAAATATATGATTCCAAATTGTAAGAAAATTACATAACTATTTATTGGCGTCCATATTATGTACGTTTACCAAAACGAGAGGTTACCAGTTTACTTTATTTATAACTTTAAAAAAATAATTTCACAATTAAAAATGACAGTCTTAAAATAATTTCACAATAAACCAAGTAATTTTTTTTATATGCAATACTTCTTTTGTAAATTATTTGATTAATTTTAATTTAAGTGTTTTTATAAGTTTGTATAAGTTTTTATAATTAGGGTGTCCCAGAAGTACCCGTCTAACTCTAAAACTGAAACATTTTAAACCAAAATAGTATATTTAAATATGTCATGATTATAGTTATTACATCAGTTAAATATGAGTTACATTAGTATTTAAGTTAGTTTATGTGCGATAATTTTCAAAATGTCCACCATTTTGGGCAACATACTCTTCAATTCATCCATGAATTGAAGCACATCTTTTCGTGCATAAATTTTCATCAAATATTTGGAATGCATCAATGATATGCTGTCGCAAATTAATCAACAGTTCCAATTTGTTGTGTAAAAACCTTATCTTTCACAATTCCCCATAGAGCGAAATCTAAGGGGCTATAAAGGTCAGGGCTACGTGCAGGCCATTCTATATACATTATATATATATATATATATCGGTTAAACCTGAAATGTATTAATAATATATTACATGTAATTATGTAAGGAATATATGCAACAATACAATGTGTATAGAGGCATTTTAAATAGTTAAGTTAGACTACTTATATTAATATACAATAGCAGATCCAATAGCTAAGGGATATATGGGGTTTAAACGCCTCACCCGATGGGGACAATTAAGAAAAAAAATTATCACTGTTTGCCAATTAATATTTACATATTTTAATCCTTAATCATAAATGTATCTTAAAATACAATATAATCGTATACATGCATTACATAATAACATTTCATATAACTTTTTCTTGACACACGTTTAGGTTGAAAATGACGTATATATATGTACCAATTACAAAGAAATTAAATTGCCATGTTCTGATTTCAGAAAATTGTTAACTTTATTTGGTAAAGACTCCCGATTAAGAAGATCAACGAATTCATAGATGATTATTCTATGTGCCTTTAGATGCTTGCTTAGCTATAAATCACTTTTTTTCTGTTTTATGCGCTGATGTAAATCTTTGGCTAAGCGCCTCGCTTACGCAATGGGAGATCACTGTTCTGAACCCCCCCTCTAAAGAAATCTTGTTGCTTATTCAAAAATAATATATTAAAGCAATGATAAAATAATTCCTTTACGGAATAACTATAACAGTTTCACAATTGAATATAATATGT
>JAUZND010000296.1:0-14252 GCA_034780555.1 Coelogynopora nodosa | reverse complement strand
ATAGTAACTAATGGAACAGCATTGATTTAAACAATATTAAATAATGGAACTACATAGATTTAAAGAATAGTAACTAACGTAACAACATAGATTTAAACAATAGTAACTAATGGAACTACATAGATTTAAACAATAGTAACTAATGGAACAACATATATTTAAACAATAGTAACTAATGGAACAGCATTGATTTAAACAATATTAAATAATGGAACTACATAGATTTAAAGAATAGTAACTAATGGAACAACATAGATTTAAACAATAGTAACTAATGGAACAACATTGATTTAAACAATATTAACTAATGGAAAAACATTGATTTAAACAATAGTAACTAATGGAACAACATACATTTAAACAATAGTAACTAATGGAACTACATAGATTTTAAGAATAGTAAATAATGGAACTACATATATTTAAACAATAGTAAATAATGGAACTACATAGATTTAAAGAATAGTAACTAACGTAACAACATAGATTTAAACAATAGTGATTTACGTAACAACTAGATAACACGCAGTAATTCGAAAATATGTAACGAACTCATTTTTTTACCCTACATATATGTAACGTATATAGTAATTTTCACTTAAAACTGAAAAAATGCATGGATTTAAAAATAATATTTTTTTATGAAAACAATTATTAATACATTATTAATATGTATTTATAATGTAAATTTGTTTATTTAAGAGACAAAATATAAAGAAAAATATTTTGAAAATTGTCTCTTAAGGTTTATTTATTTAAATATTGATTATTTCTATTATTGTATTTCTATTATTTCTATTGATTATTATTGCTAAATATGCAGTCCATTTCATTCATATCATTCAAGGAAAGATAGCAAACCTGGTTATCTAGTACAGGTGTATATAGTAATAGTTCAACTCTATATCTGCGACGAATAATCCTCTGCATAACATTAAACTTTAAAAACAAACCAAAAGTACGATTGTAACATTAATTGTCTACCAAGTAAGTCTATGTGCATGTATCATTTGTAATAGTTTGGTAAAAATGATTTCCACATGTTATACTTAGAGATATAGATTGAAGAATCCGATTATTCGTCATTTCCTTATCATTAACAATTGAAAATGTTTCCAGAGTTCATACTGTACATGGATATATTTTAATTTGTTACTGTTGACTCTGTTACCCATATATTCTATCTGCAAAGAACAGTATATAGTAGTTAATTGGTATAATAAAGAGGCAAACAGATTGAAACATTCTTTCTAAATTAGTTAATTACTGTCTAAATAGCCCATATAAATAGCTCTAGATAAGCTTTGCAGCAAGCATTCATCGTTAACATTATGAATGTTCAGTTATTATCATACAATACTGCAATATATGTACCGTTCACATGCGCGCCCCGCCATACGTTAATCATAATAACCGATAGTTTTTAACAGCTGCTGTTAGTTTTGCATGATAACGCGTCTTTAGTTTCTTACTGGATTCATCTTAATTGTTTGATTTTTAATTGGATATTTGTAAATTTCGGCACTCTTTCTCCGGGTATGCCTATTTTAATTGACTTTGAAATATGTTTTTTTCATGTATATATATGAATACGAGGTTAAATGCTAACGGTATATGCTAAATTCGAAGTAAAGTTTAAGGTGTAATATATGCGTTTTATTATTTTTAATATTTTTGTTTTAATAGATTATGTTAAAATTAAGTATTATAGTACTATAGTATTAAGTATTATATTACCAATATGCTATTATTATTCAGTGTTTCTAAAAACCTTACACTTTACAAAATCCATACTTTTTGCATTTTCTGCAAGTTGATGGATTATTTTAAGTAAACTGCTAAAATCGACTAATTTAATCAATATATTCACCGCGTTTTTTTTAACAAATGGGACAAAAGCGGAAATTTGAAACAATATTCACAAAAAATATTTTAATATACTCAAAATATAACATTTCTTAAGAGACTGTGAAAATTGGTAAAATCCGTAAATGGCATGATTTGGTGGTTTTGTTTTATGTTAGGTCATTACTTTTTTGCTCTAATTGATCATTGTTGACCAAATGAACCTTAAAATAACCAGTTTTGGAGATTTTAAATATTATTATGATAAACGTAGTAGCCTATGTCGGTCTGCTAAATTGAAAATAAGAATTATTAAAAATATTTGAATTAGACACGAGGACAACGAATGTATACTTGTATCGTCAATATTTCGAATCAGTGCTTACTTATGAAGGCGTGATAAATTATGAAATTGATATAAAATCAATGAAAACTACAACATTTATAAAGAAGCCCTCCTTCGAAATAGTTGTCTTAAACAAAATTATTTTCCAATTTGTAGAGGTTTATTGTTATATTTTAGTTAATAATTATTATTAATTCAACAAAAGGAAATATTTTCTGCTATTTAAAAGTAGAAAATTGATTCCTGAACAGTCAGGTCAAACTAAAATAGATAATAAATCAGTATAACTTCAAAAAATTACTGTATTTAACAACGATTTAAAAAAAATCCGTTTTACGTGTTAATTTTTTATTGGATAATGCTACCAGTTTATTCGATCGCTATTTACACAACTAGAAATTCATCGAAAGTTGTTGATTTATATTTTTTGAGATTCGTTTCATTGTTTATTTACCAAAGCCATACTTTTTTAAAGTTTATAATATTCCAGTTGTTAAGACACTCCGCAGATACACCTAATTTATTTCGGGATATAAATAAACTGAAATGTGGTTGAGAACTTATCTAATAATTGAAGTATATTTCAGGTTAACATATCAATTAAATAAAATATCATTTAATGTCTGTAAGTAACCGATATTACATTCATAGCATGGTGGTAACTTTTATATTATTATAATAATTTAATTTTAATAAATATTCTCATAATAATTATAATGTTATTGTATGGAACTAACTTCTAAAATAAAGAATATATTTCGTATTGTGCGATAGTAATGAAATATTTAAATATTTAATATATTATACTTAAAATATATGCATACAATAACGACAATATAAATTATTAAATCAATTTCTGACTTTCGAGGCGGTAACATGTGTGTGTGTGCCTCGCACATCATTGAAAATTTATTGATAAATTAATACCGGATGGAAAACCGGCCAGATAAACAAAAACAACACGCCCAGGTGTACTGTAACTAACAATCCCTGTATCCCTCTCTGTCCCTGCCTGGCTTACACCCTTGCTAGGCTCCCTCTATGCCAGCCTCCCTTAATTGAAATATGCCTCACATTCGTGCAAGAAACAAAAGCCAAACCTCGGCTATTGAGATTTTTGAGAACATCTTGATATTTCACTTCCTTGCCTGAGAGTATAGAGTCACCACCTTGAGAGAGATCTGTGCATCATTCATGCGGGAGGTTATTGCATCTAAACCTGTTTATCTCACTCAGTGTGACATTAATTTAGTTTATCTATAGTTCTATATATGATTAAATTAGACAGTTATCAGTAATATTATCAACATTGATTAAACTGTGACGAGTTTAACAAAGTTAAGAATAATGTGTGAAGTTGGTAACTGTAATTAATGTATTTCACGCTCAAAATAACCAACGGGAATTATAGTAATTACCACTTAAAAATGTAGCATGAATGTTAAAAAATAGCAAATCAGTAATTAATTCATGGTATGATAAAAGACTGCTTGTTTGTATTTTACGAATATTAATTTATTCTTGTGCTTTTAAATGCTTTTTTAAAAAATGTACACATTGTACATTGTTGTATTTGGTTTTTACCTATGAATTTCGCAAATGTATGGGAAATTTTGATAAATTTTATTGATATTTTGTGAAAATTTAATAATGTGTTGTATATATTTGAAAAATATTTTATAAGTACTTGGCAAATTTTTTTAATATTTAGTCAATATTTTATCAATTTTATAGGGGAAAATGTCAAATTTTTTTCAATTTTTGATAAAATTATATAAATATTTAGAGGGGAAAAAAAGTAAAATTGATGGTATTGATGGAAAAAATATTTGGTAAAATTTGGAGAATTTAGTAAACAAAAATTAAAAGGTAGAATTTAGTAAATATTTAGTAAAATTTGTAAAATTAGGTAAAAATTTAGGAAAATTAATTAAAAATTTGGAAAATTTAGTAAAAATTTGGAAAATTTATTAAAAATTTGGAAAATTTAGTAAAAATTTGGGAAAATTTAGTAAAAATTTGGAAAATGTATTAAAAATTTAGAAAATTTAGTAAAATTTAAGAAAATTAGGAAAATTTAGTCAATTCTAGTAAAAATTTGGAAAATTTGGAAATTTTAGTAAATATTTGTTAAGAATTGAGTAAAAATTTGGAAAATTTGGAAATTTTAGTAAATATTTTTTAAGAATTGAGTAAAAATTTGGAAAATTTGGAAATTTTAGTAAATATTTGTTAAGAATTGAGTAAATTTAGTAAAATTTTCTAAGTCTTAACAAAATGTTACCAAATAATTGTGTAAATATTTAGTAAATTTAACTAAAAAATGTTCACCCAGATTTAGTACAATATAACATGCTCTACATTTTTTATTACATTTACATACAAAGTGAAATATTTCCTTTTGGATACATTATGTCAACAACTTGGTCATTGCAATGTATAAAATTGTCATCAAGCAGCATACTTAACATATCCATAACAAATTCCGTAACGCTTGATAATTTCCAATTGTACAACGTTGAGGTTTAAAAAAATGCATTCAGATAAATATAACTCTAACTATATGCGCCATTTCCACTACGTGAAATTTAAAATTTAACGATAACCCATTTTAATTAATATTAATTCTAAAAAAAACACTGTGAAATGTATTCTAATTAATAATGTTACCCACTAGATTGCGATTATGTGAAGTAACACATGAATATTATATTTCACCATTACGTTTCGATTTTATAGTGTGAATAACAGCCATAATTTTGTACCTTCCATATCTGAATAATGTTATAGTTTTTATCTTTTTAAACTGTATTTAAAGTATTTTAAAAATAACATTTGTACATAATATAAAACGGCGAATTTCATTATTGATTTAAAATAGTAACAAGATAACCATGTAATATTCTATATTATTTATGTAATCAATGTATTTCTTTGTCGAGATTTTGCCATCGATAAATATACAATGATTTACAATTTCTAAATTTATTATCAAACTTTACGATACTTCTAATGCTTACAATATTTACCATATGCACTTTTGAAAAACTTTCAAAAATTCGGTATTTATCAATAGTATTTATATATAATTGAAGGATAACGTTTTAATACTAATTTCAGGTTTTGAACTTCTCAGCGGGTGGGGTCTTCTGCAATGCTACAAAGGACGTTCGGCGCCAAAAAGTTTCAATACATCTGTTTTTAACGGTTTCATTCTTTATAATTGTGCTCTGTTTTTGCCAATCTACTGCTTATCAATGTGAGTAGTATGATCATTATATTTATACATTCAATAACAACAACATTTAAACATGTTGCGTGTCTTACATTTTAATTTTAGCTTACTTCTCGAAGAGATGGCAAACTATTGGAAACTTATGATTTTCATTTACGCCTTTACAATAACAATTGCAGTTCAGTTGACACTTTACATGCACAAGGTAAATATTTCGGTTGTTGTTTCGATTGCTATAGTTAATCAGCTGTTCAACCAATATTGTAGCCTACTCCATTTCATGACGGTACTATACTTGTAATAAATTTACAATATAGTATTTCAATAAATAAATGTAATTAAACTATTTTCATTATTTAAAGATGGAATTTATGATAAAATATAGGACATATTTATTAGAACTAAATTCTAGAAATAATTGAGTTTTTGTAATAAATTATTTTACTAATTTTATTATTACATATATATATGTTATACATTCGGTCGTATTTCACATGGAATAAACGTTTTAAAACATAACATTTTCATTTAGAAATAGATGCTGCAATTCTGAATGTAAGATGATAACATCTGTACATTCTCTTAAAAACATGTTGTCGTTGAAATATTATAAATAGAATTATTTTCTCTTCGTGCGCAAAATGCATATTAATGAGCTCTCTGCTTCAGTTATGTTTCAGTTATGTAATACTATAAGCTATCATATTGTTTAAGTAGAAAAATAAACAACAAAATATAAAATAACGTTTTATATTTTTTAATATTTTATCCCTATGCTATATATTTTAAAATTGGAAATGCATAATGTTTTATAATCTAAATCATATTAATGATATCAGAGAAGAAATTTTTTTTTATGAATAAGTAACGAAAATAATATTCAAAATCGTTTTAATATATAGCAAATTAATTATGCAAAAATGATAAATAAATAGTAAAAGTTAAGTATATTTTCTCAATTTTTCATTAAATTATTATTATATAGTTGTGCTGTTAAGGTACACCAATATATCTTCGTAAATGTTTAATTGTTTTAACATCAAAATAAATAGTTATTATTGTCTACAGAGTGTTGAATATCTCGAGTAATTTCAGAATTTTTCAAAGAATAAGGTACAAATTTCCGACAAGGTACCAAAAATGTTTTATTAATATACTGATTTAATACAAACCAAACCACACTTCCCAGACAACATCTACCACTTTTCAAAACAAAAAAAAATAAGTGAGTTACCACGTTAATATCCGATCAACCTTTCCCTGAAACACGGCAGTTCCTGCCATTTTGGATAGAACAAAATATAACAAACTATTGACTATAGTGAAGCGCGCCTATGAGTGGGGGTAAACCTTGATTTTAATCAAGTAATATATAATCTTTAAAAACATTTAATGGAATTTTTTTTATATTACAACAGATTCAAAATTGTTTGTTTAATGTTTATTTTTTGAACACGTTTTTGAACATGTTTATTTTTTAAATTTGAACACGTTGGCCATATGCATGGTAATTTGTAAAATTCTGAATTTAAAAAATAAATGTGGTCACATAGTTTGTCAATGACGTCATCATTTTCCAAATGTTACTAACTATATTCTTTTTCAATAAAAATATTCTTTTTAATATGATAAAATTTGGATAAAACAAACACTTTGATTATTAAGACATTATTTTCTTGACAACGAATCCACAAAAAGTATTTAGCATCTACATTACAAATTTTATTTCAAAATGTGTATTTTGTCCTTATTTTTTAATACTTTGAATTTATTACAGTAATGTTTATGAAATGATAGCAATAAAACATATCCACGTATTTTCTTACGTTTTAAATGTTTTATACTTGGATTCAATAAATAATATTACATTTTTATATGGAATATCAAATGGTTTAGTTAAAAAATATCACTTTTTCAGAAACTGATAGCATCGTATAATTTATCATTTGAATTAAATTCAGCCAACTTGCACGAATATACTACCAAATAAATATTAGGGGTCATTTAATGATAATATATAATGCATTTTAAGATTGTCACAATAAAATGGATGATGTATAACAGAATGTGTGTTATTTTAACACTCATGTGCACAGCCATAGATATTGATTTTTCGTGTATCATACTTATACCTAGATATCTAATCTATGCCTCATGGCGGTTGTGAGAAAAAGGGTCATACTCGGCTTTGCGAGGCAAAATATTTTATTTCATTTGCACACTGCCTAAATATGCATTCTTAAAACCTATTTTTAACAATGAAACGTTTATAAGATAAAATTATAATTTGCACCATTCAAAACTTAGTAAAATTTACGTTTAATTATACTACCGTTAAAAAGTTGTATTTGAACTTATTTTATTAGAAGAAAATTAATAACATTAAGTTTCAAAATAATTGGCCTATTTTTAGGATGCGCAGAACTTCTAAAATATTTCTCTAGCCTACGATTGCCTCGCGAAACTGGTGTATGACTGTTCGTTTTCTTAACCAATGTATATACCAGGATTATATTAGATTGTACATCTAGCAGTGATAGAAAAATAAATCCACATCATGTGCACAGCCACCACTTCCCTTGGTCGTTTAACTGTTAATAATGAGTGTTAATAATGAGTTTCCATTAGTGTTGTATTTAATCTTTATTTTTACAGATCTACTCGGTTTCACCTACACATCGATTCGTGCAGATAACTGTAGCGGCAGTAGATGAGGCCAGTGGACAGCACAAGGTCAATCTTAAGATAAACCGGGCTGGCCAATTGGAGCAAGTTACGTGTGTACCCTGCGGTGTTCTCTTATTGGCTGGTGAGGAATCTGACGGACCAATCACTGAAAGATGTAATGATATCAGCAGCACGATGATAAATGTACGTTTTATTGATAAGATTTAGAAAAAGGCATTGAAATACTTGTTTTCGGTCATAAATTTGGGCATTTATATTAATTGTATGTGTAGTATCATTCCAAATTAAAGATATTTAATCAATAACATTAAAAACATTTTCAAATAAAATAAGAAAACTATTTTCACATTCACAGACCATATTTTTTTTAAAAACAATTTAACATTTAAACAACAAACAAATTTGAAAGGGCAGGTAATTGTTTGTAATGTAAAGGCATGAAACTTCGGGATTATATTTTATTTAGTTTAAAGAAGTTTTTTTTAATATAAATATTTCGTTTTTAATAATTTTTCAAGAGTCAATATTTCCCAAAATCCACATCAAATCTGTCTTAAGTTGTTTTCTTTCTCTAAATATTAATTATGAATATAATTATGTTTAAGTTGAAAAATAAGTTGAAGTTCGGCAATTATACCTATTTTAGTAGTTAAATAAATCAAAATTAATATTTAGGACTTTTTAAAAACATCTAAATAATATGTTACTACTATTTCTACACTACCTTTGTCATACGACTTTTATATGCACCGCTTTCAGACGCTGGCTCCCCTTCACCATAACAGTGAAAATGTTAAACTATTGGAAATGTGCGAACACTTACATCGTGAAAATACAATCGCTGCTAAACAAATCGAAATTCTGCGACTACGCTTACAAGCTCGATCTCCCTTCGAATTATCCGACGACTTGTTATCCAGACTGGACTCGGCAGCCAGCAGCGTATGGGGCTACTCCCAGGAAACCATAGCTACCCAGGCACCAATGACAACAACAGGAGAAGCCCTGACAATGGGCGACGAGGATGAAGCAGGCGAGAGCACGGCAGGTCGAACTCTTCCCTCCTTACTGGCACTGTCTGCTGCTCGAAATCACCAAAAGCGCAGTCTGTTGGCGAGCAATGGTGGTATCGATTTCCCATCTGCCGGGTCCTCATCTTTAGCCTCGTCGTCCTGCCTCGCGCGTAATGGTGCGGGTTTTCCGCTTCGGCATATTCCAAAATCGTACACTTTTGACAGCAGTGAAATGCACATTCACACACTTAGGGAGGAGCCCGAAGAGAATGAGGTATAGCGTATAAATATGATACATTTCTTTAGTGCGTTCCACCAATTGTACTATTAATGAATAACAGGGCGTTTAAAAAAAGTGTTTTCATCTAATTAAAAGATTTTGTACTGTCAAAGTAAAATGTTTGCAAACATACCATTTTTAACATAATCAGAACATGACGTTTAATGATTATAAATAAAAATTATACATTCAATTGCTGTATATCGATTTCCTCCCTGAAATAATAGAATATTTCCGGATAACCGGTTATTTTTGAGAACATGTGTCCTCAAGTGGTGAGAGCTATTGATGAATTCTGGCCAAGCAAAAATACTGATCTAGCTGGAGAAACAACAGAGTTACTCACATGCGGCTAACATGTGTGATCATTTCGATTTCCCCAACTTGTAATCTCTCAGAGACTGTAAACTTGACCTTGAAGATCAGAATGACACTGAACCATTTTTTTAGAGAGGCAATTGCTCATTTGCTCTTACTCAATGATGCGCGGATCATTTAAAATTTCTCATATTGTGGTTTTTATTTGTAGACATTGTAAAGTTTGTTTTAGTGTTAATTGTAACATAACCACTTAAATGTGTAAGTTTGACTATCATCAACTAGCTGTCAATGCCAAAAAAGCATATAACTTATTCAATTATTCGATTTTTATGTATAAATCAATAATTCCTATTTTATTTTAAACTTGATCTTTTTGTATGTTTACATATGTTTATTTTAATCATTTTTTGTAATTTATTGTAAAAATTCATGTGTATGAGTGTACATTTATCGTTTATGTTAAATGATGAACTCAATGTATCTATGTATTCTATAATATGTTATTATATATTTATGTACAGATGTGAGTATGTTTTCTTCCAAATATTACAACAATACTGAATATACTAAAATCACAAATTTATATTAAACATATGATTATTATTTTTTAAATCCAACATAATATCCATAAATCCAACGTGATATATAAGTTGAATTAATTTTACTCAATAGCATAAAATAATTTTTAATTATATTACATAAAAGTAAACATATATTAAACTGGATAGGTATATTCCACATATCTTTTAATTTTTTAATATTGCATTACTTTTTTTATTATAAACATGAGTTAAATGAGAGCTAAATGACAGCTACATGACGGCTAAATTACGGATAAATGGCAGTTAAACGACAACTAAATGACAATTAAATGACAATTACAGCTAAATGACAGCTAAATAACAGCTAAATGACGGCTAAATGACAGCTAAATGACGTCTAAATGACAGCTAAATGACGTGTAAATGAAAGCTAAATGACGTCTAAATGAAAGCAAAAAGATCTTAAATTAAAATAATTTAAACTCCTAAAATTATTTTTTATATTTTATTTTGCAACAGAGAAATTGTCAATAGGTGTTTTGATGAACATTAGTCGGATATTTATTTGCACTTATATTTTTAAGAGAATATACTACACAAACGAAGATTATATATTTGATTACATTTGATTACTCGCCAAGATTATTGTGGGAAGACTCTAGAAAGAAAACGTCATGCAGAATTCCGTAAGAATATTGCATTTTGGCGCGTGATACCGCGAGGGTTTTGCAAGAATCGCTCTAAGAGTGCGGGGTGGTCACCCTAGGGTTATTTAACGTTTTTTTATATTAATATAACATTATACGATATAAAGTACAATCAAAATGTTACGACTTCTGTTTGTACAATTTAAAAATATTGCAACCCACATTTTTCTAATTTTTATATAAATAATAAATACATTTTTATAATCTTGCCGTAATTCCCACACAGTTTAAACTCAATACCTACAAATATTAATTAAAAGTTGAAAAAACAATATTAAAAGAATTTATGGAATAATAGAATAAGTTAACAATGATATTTGCCATTTTAAGATTTATAGATACTAATACAAATATGTTAATGTCTCATTAATTGTTGTAGCTAATTCATTGGATTCATTCAATTATCATTAAATAAAAGTTGAATTATTTTCATTTTTGAAAATTTGAAGTTTAAAGCTTTTTATTCATTATAAATTTAACAAATAAAGATTCAATGTAAACGATATTTAATAATTGTAATATCAATAGAAACAATGTGTTAATTTACTTTTTAAATTTTAGTAATTTCCCCGTTGTGTTTTGTTTTAAAATATTTACATTTAGCATATATTTAAAGAAACATTCTGTATAACTAATTTAAATATATTATGAGCATTATGTCTAAAAATTTTAAATAAGATTTAGTTTTGGATAAATATAACAGCTTTATTGAATAGGCAACACAGATAAATTAAATCATAAAAAAATCGATTTCTGGGACAAGTTTATTTATGGGTGAGAATCGGATACATAAAAATTAGTCACGAATACCTGTTAAACAAGTGTTTTACACATTAATGTGTCCGTCAATAAGGTTGCAAAAAGTAAGAAAATATGAAAGTATGTGGAATAGATATTGGGATAATAGTATCAGTAGCATATACCAGTAGTAGAATAGTATCAGTGGCATATAATGTCCTTGTCTGTCTTCTTCTTCCCCTTATTAACGGATAGTTTGAATTCCAAAGAGAGGAGACTTTGTCCACTCTCCGTGCTCAGCCGGCTTCCATAGAGTTTGGAGTTGGTCACCGGGATACTTGAGGAGAACAGGGAGACATCGGTCGGTATGGGCTCCTTTTTCCTTGGGTTGCCCTGAAAGGAGTGTGTCATATGCGTGAGGATGCCGTAATCATATCATAGGTGCACACCAGTGGGTCGTTGGTTGCGGACGACTCCATTTTAAAGGAATGCCAATAAGAAAATGTTTTCCCTAATTTTGCTAATTTAATTTCCACAAAATTGTATACATCCTATTTTCGAAAAAAGTTAACGCACTGACATACACTATCCTGGTAAACGGGGCACTCAAAATGTGATCATTTGGAAATAGGAAACTGAAAAGAATATTTATAGTAATTTACCTATACAAAAAAAAGTGAATATACGATTTTTTATAAAAAGGAAATGTAATAAATCAAATAAATTTGTCCTTTTCGGGACAATTATCGTCGTAGAGAATCCGTTACTGCGCGGGGCATCGTTTGGTGACCTCAATGATGTTTTTCGCCATTCTGCTCTGTTCTGTGTGTGTTACTTAGCTTAGTTGTTCTTGCCGTTGTTTCTATACGAGTTTCTTAATTCCATCAATCCACCTCATTATTGGTGTTCCACGTTCTCCATGCACTTCAACCATACCTTCCATGATTTGCTTTTCTATAGATTGTCATTATTTCTGCGGCAGATGTGTCAGTAGTATTCAAGCTTATGTCAGTTAATACGATTTAGAAGACTTTGATTGTTTTAAGAATAGATTCGTTAATTTTCTTTTACGTCCAATTAATGGCTAGCATCTTGTCCACATCTCAAATGCGTTGATTTTGATTTTCTCATACTGTGTAAGAGTTCAGCTTTCACAGCCATATTTTGATATAGGAAATACCAAAGAGTTTACTAGTCGTATTTTATTTCGGCGAGATATAGCATGACTATTCCAGATTTTGTGCAGGCTTATCATGGTTGTTTGCGCCATGCTTATTCTTTGGCGAATTTCCTTCGATGACCCTCCCTTACTTGTGATAAATGAGCCCAATAAATTAAAATCTTTGACAGCCTCAATAACTTCACCATTTATAGTGAATTTCTCATCTTTCTTTCCATTACCAACTATCATTATCCTTAGTCTTTTTAACAATCAGGTATAGGGTCCAGCATTCTCACTTGCAATTCTAACTCGATCTATTAGATCAATTATATCTGTTTTCGATTCAGCTATCAGTGAGATGTCATCGGTATAATGTAAGTTCGATACTACCTTACGACCAGCGATGTTTGCACCACTTAAGACTTTACCGTTGATATGGGGTGTGGGCACACCCCACGAGCTGTTTTTTATCTGCCATTTCTTAAATAATACGTTTTTATGGCTAGTTTTTTCTGACATCTCCGATTAAAATGAGTATTGTGATATGACAAAAAAAATTGAATACCATATATATTTCAATGGCTAGGGGGTGGGGTGTGAGCACACTCCATATCAACGTTTACGTTATAATGGACTGTTTTGCTTTATATGAATAAATAAAAACCATAACAAAACAATTTTTAGTATTGAAAAGGTTATAAATAATTGTAATAATCATCTATAGTAAATAAAGTGTAATTGTAATAATAATTGGAATAAGAAAACAGTTAGATCTCGAGAACCAATAGTTAGTGGTTGCAATTGTTGCATGTAACTGTAGATTGTCTTTGTGAATGGATTGGACAGCACACATGATTGTGGCAAAGAGAGCAGATGGAAGCCACTTTTCTATCTGCCTGTCTTGCACACATGTGACACCGACGAGGAGGATTTCTTGGCTGAACCTGTGGCGCACCCTCTGGTTGGACATCATCAAGGATTGTGCCAATGTCTCTCCGTGCAGCTCTCGGCGTTTGAGGGATTTGGCGTCTTCTCATCATGTGAGGCCTTGCGAGATCGACAGCTAGGTCTTGGATGAAGCGGCGTCTAGTGACACGAAGTGCTGGATTGCGTAATCGCCAGATGATATGTGCATTGATGGCCATCACATCCAACAAGCCACAAAAGATAACAAATGGCCAGCGACGAGATTTTCTTCGAGTGGAGTACGAACTACACATCATATCGAGTAAATCAACACCCAGCTTGGTGTGATTATAATCAAAGATCATTTGTGGCACATTGTTTTCTTCGGCGTCGTTGTGATGCATTGTCGAAAGAACAGTCACAGGGTTTTGGTTGACTTTGTCCTGGTATGATAGCAGTGTTTTTTCCT
>JAUZND010000295.1:0-14253 GCA_034780555.1 Coelogynopora nodosa | reverse complement strand
TTCTCTTAATTAATACTATACCTATTTCTCATACCATTATATCCTATTATTATATGTTCTCTAGTATTTCATTTAGTGTTACATGTTTCATCTCATATTCCATTCCATGTAGGTCATGCTCATATTATGTTACTGTTCTTGTATTTTAAATTATTATTGTATTCTCTATTTTAGCCTCGTTTGGCATTTTGTGCTAATATACAACTTAATATAAAATTGGACATTTCTACAGTTATACTATAAAAAATAAGGATAATAATAGTGATCAAACTTTAAAAAAAAGTGATGGCCTCCCGGAACATATTTATAACATCCTATATAAACATAAGCACAAATGCACATTCATATATACTATAGAGAGACGACCGGTTTAAGTATAAATACAAGTATAGAAATTACAAATATTACCTCATTAACAGTCAAAAAGCACGTGATAGATATGATGATTAGAACAAAGATTATAAATATTCAGCCCATATCCAGAAAACGAGGTGTACAGGAAATCAATCTTTTAAACTGACAATACACGCGGAATCTAAGGAAAAACAAAACGGTGTGACAGTTATTTTGAAACAAAACATTTACCCGGGAAACATCCATAGAACATAAAAACAGCAGAAGAATATTTGAAGTAGTTTGGATATCAGATTATTAATATTGCAAAAGAAATATGTGGCGGAACAAATACTGCCAAAACAGAAATCTAACGAACAATGATATTTCTTTACCCTCTGTTATTTGCATGGTTTTTAGTTGTGCATTAATATCGGTCTCCCGACTCCGTATGTTTTGGGAATTATCGGGATGATGATGATAAAGTATAACAGTTTTAACATGTGACTTTCAATTTGGCTATTATACGCTTATTATTGTTATAAAGAGTAAACAAAAACAAAATAATTGTTTTTTAAAAAATACTTTCGATTTTTCCGAAGTTGCATAAAATTGTCAAGTAAGTTATTTAGTGTTATATACCTTTGATAACTGACACCAGGGGCGGATCCAGGGAGGTTATTAGTAAGGCTTATCACCCGCCTCCATCCTACTAAATCAGCTGCGCTCTTTTAGTTAAATTTCTAAAAGTAATAAGATTAAGAATGTGTTTGTTGTAAGAAGAATGATAAAATAGAGATGAAGAATATATCAAATCCAGTATTTTGATTTTAAGGTTCTCTATTTGGAAAGTATTTTAATATTAGTAAACATAATATTATTACTATAATATTAAATTTACTCATTGACATTAAGCAATTAAAATTATGAAGATGTTATATGTCCACCTAGGCAAAATAATAAATTCTAGGCTATGTGTCCGCCTAGGTTATATATATTCATAATAACTAATATCAATATGAAAATACTGTTATATTATATTTGTATTAATAATATATAATATTATTATTGTAAGTTATACCTATAACTTATAAGTATAATCAATTAATAAAATACTATCTATGTTGTTTTTATGAGCTAAATATTTTGGCCAGACATATAACCTAGAAACATTTTTCCACATAAAATATTTAGCTCATAAAAACAACATAGTATTTTATTTGTTAGGTATAACTTACAATAATAATATATATAACAGAATTTTCATATTTATATTAGTTATTATGTATATATTTAACCTAGTCCTAGAAAAAAAAATTCTGACTATAAGTATAGTATAGGCAGACATTTAACATCTTAATTAAAATTATTTTAAATTAGCAGTTTGCAATGTCAATGATATATGCTAATATTATATCTAAGCCAAAGTACTAATAAATACTACATTAATGCCTAATTGACTGTAAAGTCATATATCATATGAATGGCAAATGCATTATTAATTCATGATTTTAAAATATTTTATGGTTATTGTACTTATAATATAGCCATAGGGATGCCTATACAACTAAAGTTACACACATTGTGATGAAAGTAAAATCTTATGGTTTGTAAACCATCTGGACAAAAAGCTAATTTTTAAAAACCATTTAAATGAAACTGATCATTTGTAAACTTTCCATATACAGAAAATGAATAATTAATTACTCCCTGACATGCAGTTTATGTAATTCAGAAATGGTCCTGTTAGGTCTAGACTAGACTATGCATGTCAGAAAATAATATTTGTATCACATAGCATTATAGGTATATAATATATTGTTTGAAATGTACAGTGAATATAATGTGAGATTACTCCTTTATTGTATTTTATGCTTGTGCCTTAGCTGTGTGCACATGTCTAATGGTCAGTTCTTACATAATATCATTTACTGAAAAAAGACTAGTACTAAATTGATTTCTAGAAAATAAAATTATTGTACAATCCATCATCATTTCACACTAAATTAAATTTATATTCCAAAATGTCTGGTTGTTGGACTAAAACAGTGTTCTGTAAACTTTGTACCATGTGAAAAGGTCACATAATAAAGAACTCCTTTACCAATCAACCACATTTTTTATAATATATTTCTCTAGTCAATTGGTGACCAGGCAACCTTTTATCTGCACATAATATGACAAAAATACTGTTTTGTGGAATATTTGTGACATCATACTAACTCAATTGAGCATACATTGCAGTGAGATATACAACACAGGCCAACTGAGATTTAAAATTTTGGAATGTATATTGCACATAGGTATAAATTTTATCAATTGAAAGAAAAAATTATAGAAATTAATTTAAATTATATTTGATAAAAGTATAAATAGGTACATTATATCAATATATACATACATTGAATTATATGGTTTCTTGGAAATGTAATAAAGGAATACTGAAATAATTTGACTTTTGTACAATTATTCTATGAAATATATGTAATTTTATTTTAGTAAATCTTCCTAAAAGTACTGATGAAAAACTCTCTGAAAAGTTTTAATTTGTAGAATTTTTGAAAACATCAGATAATTACACATGCTGCAGGTTCCACATTCTTCTTTCTTCATTACTGCACAGACTTGCATGTCTGCAAAAACCATTTGTAGGTTAGGAATTATAAGAGTAGATGGGCTCAGCTATAAAAAATGTATGGCTACCTGGTGCAGAATTTGAAGGTTCAGATGTTATTATATATAATAAGAAATATATTATTTATATATTATGTATTATAATATAGCAAAAAAATTATATATGTAGAGTGATCACAACAAATCTCTTTTTAATATATAATTCAGAATTATTTCTGTAGTTCTTAAATATTCATATCTAATGAACATATCATGTGGTTTTCATCATGGATATCTGGTTTATTAGTTAAATTATTAAAAATACAGGGCAGATATACTATACATTTTCAGTCAACAATAACATTACAAAATTTATTTATTCTTTGACATGTATGCACACCAAACTTGTCTATTTAGAAGATTGGAGAAATGCTCTAATAATCAAGAATAGAAGTTTGTCTCAATTATTTACTAAAATAAATACTTCTCCACACAGTTGGGTGGCAACTATTTATAACTCTTAATGATTCATATTTACAGAAATAATATATAAATAAATATAAAGCAATTACTATGTAAGTAGAAGTAATATTTCCAGGTATAGGCCAAAATAGGATTTAAATACACAGACATTGGTATTAGTAATAAATTATATAATATATTACAAAATATAGATATACTGTAAATAATAAAAGGTACCTATGTGAAATTATTGTATACAAAATAGATTATTAAAAAATCTTTAGCTAGAAAAACTGGGATAATAATGCAGATGAACTCATATAATTACACAATAAAAATAGTTAATAAATTAATGTATTATTATATATTTTATAATATATAATATGGAACAGTAATATATTTATCTAATTATTTTTATTAGATCATATTATTATCTCATTTTATATCCAATTAATACTACAATTATTATTTACAAATGCAGGAGCCTAATTTATTCATGAACTAAAAATAACACATTAAAAACTCACAAGCTTTTGTCAGCCAATCAAAATTGTCTTTACATGCAATCTATATTGCTTTTTTTTATCTTAACCAATAGAAATTTCATTCCCTATTTTGTTGATGTCTGTCCAGCAGTTATGTCATCTAGAGAAGTTACATTCACCTAGCAGACATTGTAAATGTATTTCCAATGGTTCTTATTATAACTATTTTTAGAAATGCATTAACTTCTAGTTAAACATAAGTATCAAGGTTTGATAAGTCTGCTGGTGAAACATCATTCATTTTTGTATCAACTGTTGATAAGCCCATTGGGAAAGGTTAAATATTCTTTTTCTATCTGGATGGTTTGTGAACCATCAGAATTTGCTTATCATTGCCAACAATTTGATATATGTTGTAGATAAAGTTAGGTTCACCAAAAAAATTCCAATGCAATACCAAAATTTGGTTTAAAAAGGGGAACAACTTTCCAGAAAATGTGTTTTTATCTAGTCTAATTTCATTTATGAAATTGGTACAGCTTTCCAAAAGACATTTTTATCTAGTCTAATTTATGTTAAGTATCCTCTATTTACAAAATAAAATATTTATCACCATTTTTTAAGTAACTGTTTCTAATAAGAGTGAAGTGAAATTGTTATGTTGTTTTTATTTATTTAAAAAAATTTTTTTCTATACAAAAACGATTTTGAATTTGTTAATGTTATGAGTTACAAGCCCACCACCAGACTTTAAAAAGTGTACACACACTCACCAGATAAGTGTATAAAAAGTGATTTAGGTGGCCTGTTGGAGGTAATTGAATAGAAATTAACTGAGTGTGCTGAATGCATGTTCAGCTAGGTGGTCAGGGAGCAGAGCCCCAGTGGGTCCTGGTAGGGGTTATGGAGGCGAAGCCCCCTGAAATAAAATCAAATTGGAACGAAATGTATCTGGAAATCTTTGAAATGGTAGATTAAATGCAGCATATCTGTAGTTATACATATCTAGTAATAACATAGGCAAAACACAATAGAACATACAAAAATAGAAAATAGTTGTAATTTCCTCAAAAGCGATATATCAAAATGCATATACTGCATATGCCTGATGGTGGGTTTAAGTTATAAAAAGTAACAAAAAAATGAACAGTTTTATTTATATTAATTATCTGAGCATATTTCAAACATTTACTATTCAATTTCAATATAGTCTAAAATTCCTGTGTGTTATAGTACTTACTACCACTTTGAATATGTGTTTAAAATAAGTATTTATGGTTTGAAATATATTGTAACAAAGCATTTTTATTTCATCTTTTATAATAATGTATATATAACCATGTGTGTAAATTTATATTTTTGCTTTAATTGCAGTTATATAATTAACATTTGTCTGTATAATACTTGTATATAAGTAATCCAATTTAACCTTAAACTTGTGAAATATAATTGTTCACTATTCATCTGTGTTTGTGGTAGTAATTATTGACTTATCTTTTTTTCTTTTCTTGTATTAATATATATATATATTAAGAAATATACTCTTCCTTTAGTTTTGTTTTATTAATATACTTACATAAATTTATTACTATTGTCTGCTTTTTTTATTTTGTCAATTGATTTTATTCATTATATAATATAGAAGTATTAATAGTAAGATTGATTAAGATTCTTTTTTGTTGTTGTATGTTTAGAATGTCCAATAAGACTGTGTATCATCAACTCGCTGGTCCAATAGTGTTTGAACCAGTATTTGATAAGGTAAGTGTCTCATTTCCTAAATTAATAAGAGAATAGGTTTTGATCTGTTTTTAATATTGTATTCATATTATTTCAGCTTGAAAAGACACATCTTGCACATTCGCACACATTAAAAGAGTCCTTTAATAAAGTATGTCTGTAACATTTTTCAAGTTTCACAGTATTTATTTGACTCTGCCTGTATATGTTTATTTATAGGTAGAACAGCAATACCCTGGTTTTTCTCAAGAATTTTTAATGGCTATTATTGGAAGGCTTGGTCTTGAAAAAGAGATTGATGTATCAGAAACATATCTTAGAATGGCATCATTGTCAGACACAGGTACTTTTTATATTTACAAAATATGTTATATCTATTTATACCAGTAATTTTTGCCAGTCTTTTGATATTATTTACAAATTTAAACATAGTCGTTTTTATGTATTAATAGGATCCACTTTGTTCGATAAGTCTTTTAAATAGGTAAAAATTTATATGTTAACAGTTCACATTTAAGAAAGATTAAATTGGAATGGTGCAGAAAAAGTTTATTCTTTTTTTAATTACTTTTTTTTCGTATTTTTTTGTATGCTATTAAATTTTTTGTGTGTCCAAAAAGTATTTATTCATTAATGGCTCATATAGGATTTTATAATTTTCTGGAAATTTTAAATATTTATACATCAATTTGTAATGTTTATAATCAAAAGCAGTAATTATTGTATGCAAGTAATGACTTGGCAATATAAGAAACAATGTTATTAATATAGCAGTTTTGGTGATTTAAAATTTAGTATGCAAATGCCATGTTATTTTTATTGATTAACATTTTGTAAAAAATTTATGGAAAACTATTAACTAACTCTTGAATTTTGTTACTTACTATGCATGTATCTAGTCTGCTTGCATTTTTCTGTTTGTATTATACTTTCAGCCCCTGTCAAAGGCTCTCGTGTTCCAGAATTTCATTATGTTGAAGTTAAGGCACAGCTTTTAAAGAGGGTCCTTGGTCGAATTCCTGATGAGATAGCTGAGAGAAAAAAGTTTCTAGAGACAATTAAGTAAGCTGTTTTTTTATTATTAATAAGCTTTTATTATTTAAATAATGTTCTATACATAATATGCATATTTACTAATTGAAATTTGTTCACTATTATGAAGTATTCTGTTGTAATTAGGTATTATTATTTAATGTGAAATGCGTTAACACTTACAGGCTATAATCTAACTTTTTATAGTTGTGATGTTATTTATATGCTTCAATGTGTGTGAAATCCTATTTTCATTAACTGAGTATAGGTATACATAACAATAATTTATTAATTTAATAATTCGTTTTATACTACAATTTGTTTCGTATCGTTTTAAATATACTGTATTAAATAAGGTAATAACGAAAAATCTAAATAATTAAAAACGTGCAAGTTGTTTTTTCGAACTAGAACCAAACGAATTCAAGATTTGAACAATAGGTGATCTATTTTATTGAACGATTTTTTTGTAAAAATTATTGAATTCTGTTTTACCCTTAAATTCATTAATTTTGCTTATATACTTAAAATGTTATATTTTTTAAACCATATATAACATACATAATTATTTGCCTTGAATAGAAAAATGTTTTCTATTACAATAAGCCATTTACTAATTCCATCCTAGAAATATATATTTTTATTATTTCTAATTATGAATCAACCATAAGTTAGAAAGATATTCAACATTTGAGTTATTTTTAAAAATGGGTATTATTTGCATATTGCATTACTTTTTCCCTAAAGCATTCACTGCTTTCAAAATTTATTTAAATTATTTTTTTATTTGAAATTGATACCTTTGTAAAAACGCACTATTTGAGTTGTATAGTATATTATATGTTAATCCTAGTTTAGTACATATCCAACATAATTTTCATCAGTACTATCATCCGTTTAACCGTCCAAAGTTCAGTTCTGTATTCTCTGTCATACATGTAATTCCGGACCGTTTTGTATTACGTTTTATTATGTGTGGTATATCTATAATATCGTAGAATGTGAAACGATTTAATATCTGCATTTTAAACATTTGAGGAAGGGAAATATTATAGCATTTAACTACATACTGCGATATTTGTCGAAATTTGATATTTCGTATGTATGCTGCGCAATTATTAATTTAATTACGATAGATTTTTGTAAATTATAAAAATTGGTAGTATGATTTGTATTTTGCATAATCATTTTTCAATACATATTCTCTTAATTTCAGTTTGATGAAACTAAGTTGGAATAGTAATTTTATTTACACTTGTAACTATGACGTAGAAGATGTTATAATTTCTGTATACAAATAAACACACTAGTAATTACGCTTCTTTATGCTTTTTCTTGTGTTTTAGTTAGTTTTATGTGTCGAATAATTAAACTATCTATTGACGTAGTTATTGCATATTTTGTGCTATCTTAGATAAGTAGAAATGATTTTAGAATGGTTGGTATGCATTGCCTATATTTTAATATTTGTTATATTAACACTGTTATATTGTTGCCCTAAAAATTTCAGCATTGTCAGTTCGTTATAATATGTCTCATAATCGATTTTTTAATTACACAGTTATAATTAATTAATTTCACCATCTATACAATTCATGATCTTTATGAGTCTGGTAGTATTTAGGGATTTTTATCAATCATTATCATAATTCAATCAGCATGTCCGCCGTCCCTTCGTGGCCTCCTTCACCTTTTTCTCCTTAAAAAAGGAGAAAAATTATAAATAATAATCAATGATTGATTATTATTTATAATTTTTCTCCTTTTTTAAAATAATTATTTGCTGTAACATTGAAACATAAATGTCAGAAATAAAAGAAAAACATAACAATGACTGATTGGGTGTTACTAAGATTGATTCACCCTATTGGTTGTTTACTTTGATAGTTTGATTGTTTATTTTAACTTGATATTCTACGCAGAGAGATTGCGAGTTCAATCAAAAACCTGTTGGACAGTGTCAGTGCGGTATACAACCACCTTCCCACCGGCAACCACAAGACGACTCTGGAAATCCAGAAGCGAGACTTTGTGCGTTACTCGAAGCGTTTCAGCACAACTCTAAAAGCCTTCTTCCAAAACAACATGTAAAAACTTTATTTCTGATTTATTAGGTCAACTTTTGATTAATTGTAGGGTTCGTTTATTATGGCGAATTAATTCTTTTTAATGACATGACATCATTTTAATCACACTACCAATGTTGCCACTGTAGAGTCCATGGGCCAGTAATAAGAAACCCTCCTTCCTTGAAGAATTTATCTGCCAATGTTTTTCTAATAGGATACATCCCAAAGAGTTGAAATCTACTTGTTTGCCAAATTTATCGAGTAGCTTTAATCCATGGCGGCCATGCAAAAACAAAATGGCCGCCAAAATTAGTGTTTCTCTCTAATACCTCAAGAACAATCACTCTTATATAGAAATATGCTTTTATAAAATGTGAAAAGCATCATGTCACATTTATTATTACACTTAATTGGACAAATAATATAAAACCCACAGAGCCCAAAAAACTGTCCGAAATGACAAAAAAATCAAAATGTTCAAAAATTTGTGTTTAAGTTAATTATTATTCCAAACATGACCAATATTTTTTAGTAATGTGCTTTTATGAAATGTGAATAACATTATTTTACATATTATGGAAAAGTTTCAGCTTAATAGGACAAATATAAAACTCTACTAAACCAAAAAACTGTCCAAAATTGCGTCAAGTTCCGAAAATTGGTGTTTTACTCGAATAACTTTAAAATGATCAATATTCCTATTAGAAATTTATTTATAAAAAGTGTACAATATTAAAATATTGTTCGCAAGGGAAAAATAACAACAAAAAAGGAACTTGATAAATATACCAACTTTTTGCCAACATTCGAAATACTTGGTGAAAAAGCAATTCCTTCTAATTAATCTGTTGAAGATTGTAAATTTTTAGAAAAGTTTGTTTTATGTCTGCAGGGCAAATCTGGATATTCTGAGTGACGTTAATCAATTACGTTATGATTTCTCAAAAGAAAAGCATCAATGCAAATCTGGACTTTTACTTTCCACATCTCATGGAATCTATCTGGCGTGCAATTTATTAGTCTAATATATGAAAGCATGCACATGTTGGATCTTCAGATGTACCTGATCCAAATGGCTATGGTTGGAAAACAACTGATGAAAGTTTAGAATATACTTGCTATGATAATGCTATAATGCCGCAAGAAATTGTTGATATCTTGACTGAAACTGTAATCTTCAATGACGCCCATGTTGATGCTTTTGACGAGGATTATGACATTGATATTGAGATGAATAACCTGGTTGGTGTCATATATGATGACGAAGATGAAATTGTCTTGTAGTAAAATGTAAGTTTTATACTAATGCGAGTATGAAGAAAATTGTTATTGTAGATAATGAAAATAGCATTGGCAGACAAATTCGCCAGGGAGGGGGTTACAACTGACTCAAGATGTACTCGTCTGAATTTTGTTTTTGGATATGGGGCAGGCGATGAAGTAGTATAGTAGTTATGACTCTATGTCATTACATAGAAATATACATACTATGAATTCTACCATTCATTCTACAGTATTCGCCCCCTCACCAACCTCCATTAGAATTATCACATTAGTAAATACAAAAAGATATCAGAGATTTCTGTGGTGAGTATAACTTCGCCACTTTACTGATTTATTCCCAAAATATACGAATCTGGTCTGGGATTTTCACAGAAATTTTGGTTAATTATAATTATATTTTCATTTGTAACTGATGAGATCGCCGTATTAATGCACACGCATCTCCCATCTACGGTGTTACTACAGCCCAGTTCATTGCTTCTTTAGCTAACACATTAACTAATATTACATAAGCATATTTCAATAAGTTTTTTTCT
Organism: Coelogynopora nodosa; assembly: GCA_034780555.1. Lineage (NCBI taxonomy): Eukaryota > Metazoa > Platyhelminthes > Proseriata > Coelogynoporidae > Coelogynopora > Coelogynopora nodosa. The sequence continues at coordinate 3,699 of JAUZND010000295.1, read as the reverse complement.
TAAATAAATTCCCTGGAATAGCAATATCACAAGGCAAGAGTCAAATACTTTGATACAAATAAATATAGTCTAAATATACCCAATATAATTAGAACGCGTTTGCTAGACAATTAGCTGAGCCGTGGTACGGTGTTTTTTTCTGTTCCTCCCTTACCGAGATGGAGCTCTCACAAAATCCATACATGATTACTTGAATCTTTTTTCGAATGTTGCAAACAAAACTTTCATATGGCCAAAATGTATTAAAATTTCACATTTATCAGTAGAATACTTTATGAAAATATATATGTTACCTTGTTTTTAGAAAATTTATCACCGCGTCACTGTTAATTGTTATTAAACATAATATCACCCCCCCCCCCCCCCTCATCGCCGCCACCAGCCAATCGGAGGTGTTCAGCTCGGCCAACCTGCTCATCCATCAGACTAACCTGATCCTCCTGGTGGTCCGCGATGCCGCTTGATGGTTCCTAATGAGAGGCGAAGGGCTGCACACCCTCCCTGTCCCCACCGCCGATTGGCACTCGGAGCCCCTCCCGACCCCGCCTCTCCATCCTACCCTTTACTCCTCCTCCTCTTCCCTACTCTCACCTCTAATCCTCTTCGTCCTTCTACCACTTCTGGTGATGATTCTGTTGGTGGTATTAGTAATCGTGTGGGATGCACTCTATCCGCTGCCCCCTTCCTCGGCTACCACCCAGTTCTTCTTCATGCCAGACCAGTGGTGGCAGGGACTAGAGGTGTTGGTCAGGCATATCTATTTCGCCATCTAACATGATGTTGTGTATATGCTGGCACCAGTTGTTTTGTATCGCCTTGGCTCACTAGGTCTTGTTCGAGATTATCCGGAATTGTTTTGTAAATTTTTTGGGCCAATTATTATATTATAATACACAAAATACTTTTACATTCAGGTTTTTTTTATTAAAAACTGATAATATACAAACTTTATTAATATTGGATCAACTTTGTCTCAACACGAATGACCGATCTGTGTGGAGGTGTTCTTTACTTGAAGCTTACTTGTTGCGTTTAGAATATGCTAATATAATGTAATTAAGTTATTCATAGTGAGTAAGTATTTATATTTTTAATATAATTACACATATAGGCCTATATTTACCTTCCGAAAGTTGTATCTTTTGTTTCCTGAACGCTCTTCTTTCTTGATATGTTTTCGTATACTATTTATGATGTATACATTATTAATGGTCTTAATAATTTTTTAAAAGTAGCATCTGATTCTCTACTCTGTAATGGTAGGTTTAATTTTTATTTGTTTTTCACAGGCACAATTTTTTACAAATTTATTAATCTGTTCTACAGACTTCTTACGAAATTAATGAAAGTATCAGCTGTATGTTAAATAAATATATCATTTTCGTTAGGGATTTAATTACCTTTTCCATCGGTTTATATGTGTCAATCGTACATTGAATAGTTTTATCTTTCCAGTCAGTTGATAAATTAATAGAGAAAACTGTATATTTTGTATAAATGGTTACCTAATATCTCACTATTTACCTAAAAATTATATACTAAAATCGTGGTCATACATTAGAAGTAATACTTATTTCCTCATACTGACTAAAAAGATAAAAAACAATGTTTCATTGGTTTAAACTTTGCTATTGACTGCGTCCAAAACATCTCTTATATTTATTAGTATTAATTAGTACTAATATCTATTAGTATTATGTTTTCCGAATCGCTTGCAGACCACAGTGCATTCGTATGTATTTCATACACTTCATTTCAAAACGAAGTAGTTTTACGCTCTTTGAATGACTATCTTATCTCATTGTAGCAGAAAACCATATATTTTTTCGATTTTTGACTGTTAATATGCTTTAATTACTATTGTATATATTCGTTGATTTGTTCAAGAAAGTTACTAACTTTAAATACTGTTGACTTCATATATTCCCGTTACACTCATCTCCAGCTACATTGATCTGCATTAAACACAACTGAATATTTTCTATCTTTCTTGTGTCTTATTTAATTTTTGCGCCAATGGTAACGTACTCTCTATTTAATTTTTTTGAGTTTATATTACATTATTCTCCCCATCATGTCAAACCTATTGTTATCCTTAATATGCACGCAATGACTATTCAGTGAGCTTATAGAACTTTTCTATTTTATGCAATTTACGTGTAGCTTAGTATTTGGCATTATAAAAACATATTTTGCACTTACTAAATAACCTGCCACGTTACAATGCATTATGTATTATTTGTATGTGCTTCAATGTATCCCTCGCTTTACTTATTTATGCAATCTATTTTCAAATATATAAATGGCGCTCATTATTCACTTATTTGTTATTATTGTTACTTAACCGGTGAACATGGATGTCGAAAGTTTCCTCGGTAGATGGATTAGCTTGGAGGTATATTATTCTTTGAAAGAGCTATGATTCTGGAAGTTGGTATTAAATATACATGTTTTTTATTATATTTATATTTAATTGATATAACTTTGAGAAATACTGATTTTTTTTTAATTAATCGTTCTTATTGGTGCATAAATTTGTTTTACAATTTATGTAAAAAAAAATTATTTTGCTGACTTTTTATCGATTGTTTTATTAAATCACAAATAATTTTTTTAAAAAGCATAAATATGTTTTATTGTGTATAAACGATTTTGACTAATAATGATTATTTACTAAGGTACTGGTATGCGCAACTTAGTTCAGCAACATATTTGCAAGCTGATCTTAACATTAACAAGAATGCACCGTATGTATCTAGATGAGTACATAAAATACCCAATGTCATAGGGCATATACACTGATCATTTTCCTACTGCTTTCATTACAATATTGTGTTGAATGCAGTTCTGCTTAAAATCCACTATTCTGTTCATGAGATGGTATATAACATAGTTTATTGAAATGCAATCGATATTTAATTGCATCCCCTAGCTATCCAGGACCATCTTTAACAAAACCATTTAGCAATAATAAGGAAAGGGCCATATTTAATTGCATTCGGAAAAAAATAACAAAATATCATCAAAACGTCCAGTCATTATTCTTTTCTGAAAAACTGTATTAAAAAATGTTAATTCTAATGGATTAAATTTTAATGTTGAAGCTTCTGGTGTACACCTGATAAACATGATTGATTTCCTAAATGAATCAAATGCAAAGCAGTCTATGTTAAAATTACTTGTTCAACACTGAAACACATATTCCTTGGTTAAAATACAAAATTGATATTTTATATAATAATCTTAAAGATTGTTGTGATTCTAGTCGTTTTAGAGAACTAAAACAATACCTACATATACTTACTAGAAAAACAAAGAACTGTGACAAAATTAAGAATAATAAAGAGTATTATTAGGCCTATGTACAATATATTTAAGTATGTTATTGTAGACATTATGCAGTTTTATAATTAATAATAAAAAAGTCCGACAATTAAAACTTTAATTATAACTATTTTCCTGAAATTGGAAAAGTGCTACTTTTCCAATGAAGGAATGTAGTTTTTTTCTCTATGCATGTATGGAAAAGTTCATTTTTCAATTCATGGACAGTACGGAAAAGTATTCCTTTTCCATGCATGGAGCACTTTTCCGTTCATGGAGAAATTTTAAAATATATTACATTATTAAAAGTCGTTAATATTAATATGCTTCAATTGTATTTATAAATTATAAAATCATAATTAATACATTATTAAG
>JAUZND010000294.1:0-14254 GCA_034780555.1 Coelogynopora nodosa | reverse complement strand
TAAACCTTGCAGACGTCGAGGTCTGCAAGGTATACCTCGTTTAAATAGTAAATCTTAGAGATTTACCAGGTAAACCTCATTTAAATTAAGATTTCCAATCTGAACCCTCTGGTCCGCCATAAAATTGGATATTATTTTTGGAAGCTTCAATAATCTGGTAAATGACAGTTATTAGTGATGACAATAAGATTAACAATGTAGGTGGCAGTAGAAGAATTGTAATAAATATAATAATATAAAATGTGACAATAATAACATATTTAAAAATTAACTGATCTTAATGCATTTGAGATATTTCTAGATAGTATCTCTATAACATATAAAAATATCGTTACACAAGTCTGACTCATACTTTATTATAATATGCCAAAATATTCTCACAAATATGTACTATTATTAATACTGTGGAAATGAATTATGACAAATTCATTTTTGTGTACTTTCAAAGGCGACTGAACACGGGGGGAGTAAAATCATTGGCCCTCTAAAAAAATTGTTAAAATATAACTTTGTCATAATTTTACCTCTTTTTTATCAAGGGAATTTAAGTTTATATTTTTGACAAACATGCTAGATGGCCCTCTTAGCAAAAAATTTGTTTTGATAATTTGTTGACAAAATACAAAACATGGAATTATAAATTTATAATTATATGTTAATATTTAATGTACTATTTATTATTTATAATTTCATATATTTAATTTTTTGATAAATGGCTTATTGTTTTTAATTTTTAATTTTTCTATCTGCATCTGAATAAGAAAATTACAAATGAATCATTTAGCATTTTTATATATAATATTTGGAAGTTAGAATATTGGAATTTAACTAATTATACTTTTGACTATGTATTGGTATCGGGTATTCAATTTTACTAATAAAGATTGAGGGAATCGTGGAAACTATAATTCAGAAGATGAGTGTCAGTCTGATGATATGATTGTAATGAATAAAACAAAAGAACTATTTACTGTTAGTATAGACTAATAGATACGGTAAACGCAGTGCAATATTATTAACGTTAGTAATAACATATTATAATCGTATTATTAATTCTAAATTCAACACTTTCAGGTTTATGGTAAAAGCAAAAGCACAATGGTGTTTGTTTCAAAAACTTGTATGTTATGGACATAGTTGTCATTGGGTTATCATTGGGCTATCATTGGGCTAACATTGGGTTATCATTAGGTTATTTTGAGATTTCCCTGATATTTTGGGCAAAAATCGATTCGATTGACACATACAAGATGTGTACCTTATGTTTAAAATATAAAAATGTGTGAAATTATGCAGATAAAATGTATGGTCTAAGAAAGCTAGAGTCTAATGCTTGTCATGTTTGTCCTTCGCGCTATGCGTCAGAAGTCCAGGATAGGGTGGAGGCGAAGTGGGACTGCTGTCGTTCCCATGCGGCTTGACTACCGACCTGTAATAGTCAAACTTGGGCAAGGGAGTTCGGGACTGGTCAATCGGCTCGCTTAAAGCCGCTGCGGTCGACTTGGTGATGGCATGGCCCAACTTTTGCAGTTTGATCTTGACCAATGACCGACGCCGATGGTGTTGGTGTGGGGGGGAGTGCTGCTGCCCTTCTTCCCCCGCGTCGCCATCGTGGTTCTCTCCGTGTGCTGAAGCAGGTGTGGCCTGCTTGTGGTGCGATTGGTGGTGGTGGTGTTGGCCGTGTTGGTGTAGATGGTGTTGATTGAGGAAATGACCACTCGAATTCTTTTTCTCGTCGTGGTCGGATTCTGAGTCGTTGTCGCCATCACTGGGGTTGGGTGTAACTGAACTGACGATCTCTTTGACAAGGTCTAGATCCTCGTTGAGGTCCTCGCGGTTAGTCACTAAGCAGGGATTCTGTCCGATTTTACTGAGTCGTTCGGCCGCTACGCTTTCCATGGTGCGTCGCATGAGGGGATAGTTGTCAAGAACCGACAAAAAATGCTCCCGATCCAGAGAGTATAAGTTGCAGTATACCTCGGCTCGTACACTTGCTACGCGCTTTGCATTGGTTAATAAACAAATTTCTGAAATAATAGAAATACAAAAAAATATTTTTAATCTTATGTCAGAAAATTAATAAAATAATAAAGAATTGTCCATTACAGAATGAAGGATACATATAAACGTTGTTTATATATTGTATAAGTTAACTGAAAGTATGCAGTTTGGCTATTGGACATATAAGGCACTCCTTTACCAAGTAAGCTTTGAAATGTTTTCTATAAAAATTATGCACAAGTTATAGATATCATGCTAAATTTCTCACAAATTCATATTGATTAATTTAGTTTTTGTCGAACAAACTTGAGTTACTTTATATGGAAAGTGTATTCGCTGGTTTAAAAAATCTTTTCGATTTTTTTTTTATTGTTGAATACTAGCCATGTACAATATGTATGTATAATATATTCAGAGAAATCATTAAATGTAAAAATATTTAATTTTACACAATAATAAGCAACTGTTTCAAGTGAAAAGTTTCATTATATAGAATATACATTTTTTACATGTTTTTCATATGTTTTTTAAAAATCACATAATGTATCAAACATAAAAAAATTATAGTTTTTTATAATTTTGTTAAAAATATTTATTTATATTAATTATATTTATCTATAATCATAAACAATAACTATTTAAATATTTTAAAAAATGTAATCAATTAAAATTTATATTTCAAAGTAGATGTAAATAAATTCTACACTATCATAATATTATTCAATTTTCCCATTTTATTTTTAAAGTAGGTGGACGGGACGAGGTACATACCTCTTATTATTTACGTTTAATCTATGTATTATAGAGCCTAGATCAATTTTGCATATTATACATTAAATGTTTAATATATATGCTACAAATTACAAAGATTTTTTTAAAAATTTGTTGAAAACTTCTCATAAACAATCTGCGTTATTTTCGTTCTTCATTATTAAACTCAATATTGATTTGTTGCTTTATTATATTCACAGTTATTTTATCATGTAAGCATCAGTGAAATATAGTGAATATACTGTATTTTTACGCCATTAACTCGCCTAATTGTCTTTTCACGTCAATTTTGATCTACAAACGGATACGAATTTTTTCGTTTTATTATTTGTAGGTTTTACTAATATATATATTAGAAATGATTCATGAAGTGTACACCTATTTTATATCATATTAATTGTTCGAAGATAAATAGAATAAAGGAAAATAACGTTATTGAACTGGATTACATTTAATAAGAAAAATATATTCATTTATTTGAAGCTTTTTGTTCATTAAGCTACAGACAAAACAAATAATATTTGTTGTCTTTCTTTTCACTGTGGATTAAAATAAATTCTCAATCTGCACGCATTTATCTTTAATATCCATGCCCTATGAAACAAATTGTATGGATTAGTGACCAACGAACACAAATTGGACTTTGCGAACATTTATGAGTTATTGAATTTTTAAAAACGATGAACAGGAGTCAATAAGATTTACTTATGTCATCACGCAAATTTTGACAAAATGCAAAGTTCAAATTTAACAGAATATATAGACTATTTTTAACCATTCTCTTTTTTTACTTCATTAGATATTATGGTAATTCAAGACGTTTTCATTTGTAATTGTGCAAATATTTCATAAACGTAATATTTTAAAATTCGTTTACGTTATCGCCAGTATCGATTGTATTCTCACAAGTTTCGTACGATCCAAATATTTTTAATCAAAAATACTTTTTCATTCAATAATAGATTGTATTTCATGTGGATGACAAGATGTGGTAAACCAAATATTTAATTTAATTAAATTAAATTCAAAATGAATCAATGAATGAAATTAGATAATAGCACTATAATAAATGAATTCATTAAATGGAATAAATTCATAAATATATTTAATATGTATTTGTTTTATAATATCTGACAAATGAAGATGTTATCAACTATTAATTAATATATTTGGTTATATTGGTTTCCCATCGCTACATTTTTTTTATCAATCTACAATATATGCTATGTATCTATGGAGTAATAACTACTGCTTGATACAATTTCTTTTAATTCATTCCAAACCCTATCGTAAAATATAAATAGTAGATATACAATTGTATACTTGTATACTGTATACATATAATAACAATATATTTTCAAATAATACAGTGAAGGATACATTTTTAATTAACAAAACTGGTGAAACAGCAATCTCTAATGGACACAAGTATCAAAATATTATTGAAAAAATATGTTTCATAGTTCTTTGTGCTATAATTTCAAATAAATATTAAATTTATAATAACTGTCACGTCTAATTTACAACAAATTATAAAATAAATTAAAAATTAAAATGCATTGGTGGGCTAGAAGTTTGTTTATATTGAAAAACTTTATACAAATTAATGACAAAGACAATTCCAGGAAGAGGCCCGAGCTGCCCCTTTGGTCAGGACACCATCATTTTGTACGTACCCAAAGCGTGTTTATTAAATACATGAAATATTTTATAGGTTGGGGACCGGCTTATAGAATACTAACCTATCATTTTCCTAAATTTTGGATCTACCCCGGAATGATGTGTTGGTAATAATAAAACGGAACAATTATAAAATTTTATTAAATAAATTAACAGAAATGAAATATCCCTGTAATAATTGAGTGAATGTGGTTCTGTTTGGGAACATGTATTTTTACTAAAATTTCAGTTGACCTTATAGAAGTCTGTAAATTGATCAGGGATGCCTATTATGTCAGAGTTGTATGAAAGTGAAACATTTCGTTTACAAAAAAATGGTTTCGAAATATCGGCAATATGTGCTGTGAAATTTAATTTAATTATCGAAAAAATTGAATACATAAGTTAATTTTGTTAAATACGTCTTTCAATAGTTTATGTTTTGGAAGTATTTTATAGGCAACTAGTTACATTATTTTCTTTTGTTTATTAATTTTATTGAATTATCTGTCTAATTTATTAAAGTTGTCAAAATAGTATTTTTTAGAAAAATAGCTTTCCTTTTTCCTTTCGATTTGTTAATATACATTATGCGTTTGAAATTGATACTATTTTATTGGCACATAACTTAAGCCTTCTACTCACGGAGTTATGTTGAAGAGGAGAAATCTTCATTAGGAGGAGCGACCTGTTTCTAGACTAAACTATTATCTTTATTGAGACAACTATATTTCTTTTATCGATTAACACACTTAAAACTCATTTTATGTCGTGTTTTTGCAATTGTAATGCTTCCAGATATAGTCTACTGTATGTATAATGTTTTTGATTGATTTGTTAATGATAATCAAGCTGTTAAAGTTTGGAAAAATATTAACACTATTGTACATCAAGTCAGTGTATTTATGTCAGTGTATAAGCACGTTTTTAAATAAAACACGGTCATATATAAATAAATAAAAAGGTAAACAAATAAAACAACAAGAAACTGTTATTTTAACAAGAGCTCCTTTCTTTAAGCATTTAACTTGGCTTACTTATTTTGTAATGTTTAATATATGATTTGTAATTAGATTTAGATAATTTGCAAGTATACATTTACTTCAAAATATACCACGAAGCTCTATAAACACTATGTATTAACAATACATTTTTGTGTCCACAAACGTATTTAATTATATTTTAAATTTATGAAAAATATATATTTGTTAAATTTTTTATATATTCAAAAGAGTTTGCTTGACTTTTTTTGTATAGTACATTGTTATTTCGTGTTATGGATAAAGTTACAATAACTAGAACGTTTTTAAACTGAACATGACATCGACATTATTTAAAATGAATCAAAGAGTAAAGTATAAAACAATTTAGTTACTCTTAGAAGAAAGTAACGTTTAAGAAGTCTTTTACATAAAAAGCATCTCTTTTATTTTCTGATTAAATTACATTCTAATTAAAGGGAAATGTGGTCGATAAAAGCAATGAAAACGTCGCACGCGAACTTGAATATATCCCGACTACTATAGTCTTTAAAGGTAGGCCTATATGCATTTGCTAGATCGAATTCATTTTGCCTATAGTCAGCAATTACCAAAATTAACAAATAGCTCAATTTATAATTTTAAAGCAAACCGTTTAATTAAAGAACTTTGTTATTTACACAAAATGTATTATATTCGCATATAAATATCCAAAATAAAATAAAAATGTTTTTATTGTAATCTTCTATGTTCCACTTTCTTCTCTATGTGATTTTTTGTAAATTAATGTATATTTAAACTAACTACAAATATATATATATAGTATATGAACATTTGATTCAATAGTGTTTATTAAACAATATCATAAAACAATTGACATATACAATATGTAGAATTGGTATACCATTATGATATGTAAAAGAACTTCATAGCTGAACTATTTTTATGTTAAATTAAATATAGCAAAAAATGACTCTTGAAATCTTAGAATATACATAATTGCTGGCACCCTAATTTTAAACACGTAATTCCAATACCACATTCTAATGATATTATTCTATTAACAAAATAAATATTTAATATAACAGTTAAAGGCTTGTTAGTAAAAATTTATTAAGAACCTTATGATTTTTAAACAATAAAACCTTGTTTTAAACATGGTAACGTGAATCGTGGTTCGATTTAATTAAAAAATGAATCTCCGTAATATTTCCGAGTTTCGTAAATTTTTAATTTTTTTAATATATTTGAAGAATATTATGTTTTGAAACGTGTAGATATTTAAAGAAAGCAACTTCGCCCATTCGTAATCAAAGGGTGGGCTGGGGCATGATGTAAACTTTGGATTTAGTATCATATGATGTCGATAACCTCATCAAAAATAAAAATATTTTGTTTATTTTATTTAGTAGACTTTTATCAATTTTAGTTAATAATTAAGGTATTTGAACAGTGTCACACAGATATTTCAAGCAATAAAACCTAAATATTGTGAATATCTTCGTCTATATTATACTGACAAGTTAAGACAATATTTACTATGCTATAGAAGCGCCTTAAAATTAAAAAATATATTATTGATATAATATTAATGAATTAAGCACTACATTTGTAATAAATGTTCGACAATTAATTGTTTTTTTAAAACTATACAGAGAGCGATAGTGTTATGTTTGTAGCCAACCAACAGGGTTCAAATGGTTCAAATACTGCGTTCATTATAGATTGCCACACCCACCCTTCATAATATTCAGAAATTTCAAATATTGAAAAGAATAATAATGAATTTGATTATATTATTATTAATTATATTTTTGAGATAATTTTATAATCTGCGTATTAATATATGTGCCAAATAGTGTATAATAGCTACAACTAAAACCATCAAAGACAGATAAATACACATCTCATGATCACATTTACTGTCTGGCCTATTGATAACGTTTGTGCAATGCTGGACCAAAAACTTCCACTACGGACAAACAAAAATACCGACACAACGGCGGGATAATTTAATCCCCCCGAAAACCGTGACTAACCTCCAAAATAGGAGCCGTCAGAGAGGCTGGTGGCCACCTCTCCCTCTCGGGTGATGATGTCGACGATGCCCTCCTGGATGAAGTACATCTTGGTGCCGATCGTGCCCTCCTTGATGATCAGGTCGCCCGGCTGGAACACCTCGTACTTCAGTTTGGTCACCACCTCTGAGACGAAGTCCTGGTCGGCGTAGGTGAAAAAGGGGACGGCGGCGACCAGAGCACGGCAATTGTAGTTGATGATTTGCTGTATGTCAAAACAAAAGAAGTTATTAACACTTATTGAGTGATCAAAACACATTTTTAAATAATGGTTAACCAGAAACTTTGCCGCTAAAATCGTTTATTAGGGAACAAATTAACATGGTTTATACACTTTACTAAACATTGTTAATAAAGTATTCAAATAGGTCGCCATAGGAAGAAACATAATCAACAATCCTCTTCAGAAAGTTGTTCAAACATCGTCGGTACACATTTCAAGTGGAACATAATATTGAGTTCTTTTTCTGAGAATTTTTGTTTTTAAAAACGCGACCGAGTGGATATATAAAATAAAATTCAAGTTTTTTTTATCTTTATCAAATGTACCTGGAGTAAGATATCAAATAAACCATTTCTTCAATCGAGAAGTAATTATGCATTGTTAAATATACTTTTCTGCAATACACTATGACTCTTCAAGAAAAATGTTTAAATCAATATAAAAAAATAAAATACATAGAATAATGACATCGACATTTCATATTAATCCTAAATATATTTATCTGCGTAAGATACTATTTTAAAATAAAACAAATAGAAATGATTATGCATATCGCAAGCTTTGACATATTGAATTTTTTTGGTATAATGCCAACACTTTATGGGCAAAGATTTATGGCACACGCTGTATGAAATGAAATAATATCGTTAATTAGAAAATGGCCATGAAAAAAAATCGTATGCCATATTTTTTATTATTCTTTTGCGGTAAATATTTTCTATAAGAAGTGTTTTCACGGGACCCATTTATTTGATGTTTATTTTCTATGCCTTTCTTTTTACCTGTTTGAAACTACACGCAATATAAACGATTTGCAGATTGACCAACTGTGAGATAATATAAGGACAGTAGTGTTAAGTGTATTGTTGTGATTTGTGGTCGAATATCGCGTATATTTATATATTTTATTATAATATATATAAGTCTATGATAAAATATACAATATATATAAATATATGAAATATATAAAATACATACAATTATATTAAATTACATATTATATGAAAGTTAATCCACTTTTTCATTAAATTCCTTAGCTTTGGAATAATATATATATATATATATATATATGTGAGTAGATCGATTGTACACACACACATATTGATTATTTTATCGAATAAATAGCTATAATATGTTATTTATTGTTAATTCGTTTAAAATTATCAAATTCACATATGTTAGTAAAATACAGTTTAATAAGGTAATGAATTGAAAAAGTTGTTGTATGTGGATGTAAATAATATTATCATATGTATAACATTAAATGTCTATATATTAAACGGTAATAATATATATAATAATATTTAATGTATGCTGGTACCATATTTATTGCAATAATATTAATGACAAGTGCAAATTGTATACTTGAAATTGACAATATATATTATAATACTTTTTTAATAGTTTGTTAATAATTTGTCAAATATGATATGATAGAGATTGAGAGAGACATTTATTGAAAATGCTTTTATTATTAATAAATCTATACAATATTATAAATAAATTTAAATAATTTATTATTATATTATATACATAAACTTAATAATATTAAAAAAATTATTGAACCAAATGTTGGTTTAAAATAATAATATTATTTAGACAAAATAGTATTATTAGATTTATTTTAAACGAAAAAATATCTATCGCAATGATAATTATGATTTTATCCATATCCTTTCAACCATATACAGTACATATTCAGTGGATTTTAATCAATGTTATATGTTCACTTTTTAAAAAAGAACAAAATTGAGTAGTTATTATAAATGCCAAATAAACTATAAGTTACTTATACAAGCACGGTTTCTTTAGTCAACCCAAACGAATTCGTGTTGATTGTCTCACTTAATGCATGAATGCAGAACCTAATCAAAATACAATTATGTATAGTTAATTCTCTTGAAAGACATTCTTCGTGTTATCCAAATAGAGATATAGTCAGAAAAGCGATTTGAATAGTTGGCCTCGGTTCCGACAGGATCAATACGTCGCTTCCTGTTTTAATCAGATTTCTTTTTGCAGATGATTTCCGTCCAGATTAAGAGCTTTCGCATGCAAACAAACCGGTCAATAATATATACAGACATCAACTATTACAGTACTTCAGTATACAATGGACCAATTAAATATAATCGGGTTGAGCCATAGGTGGAATTTTTCATTAAAGTATGAACAAATTTTAGTTCAAATAAAACGTTGAAATTTTTTAGGAAGTTGTCTGAAATATATTGTACAAATAAATGTAAAAATAAATGAATAACGATAAGATTACCATTGATACAAAGTACATCTAATTCCCAGAAATGCTGAACAACTTTATAATTTATATACAGGCATTTTGTAAAAAGTTATTTGTAAAACATATTCGTAACTTACTTACAAAACTTAATGCTAATTTGTATTAATTTTCAAGTATCATTAGTGCGTTAAATAAGTTGATATTTAAAAACAATAAGCTTAAATATTTAATGTAATCGATATCGAAGTGAACGTGTGATTTTAAATATATACCAAATGTGTAAGATTTTCATATATTGTATTTTTAAATTATTTACTGAACAATATATAATTGTTATAGAATTTATTTGTTTGGTTGTTAGCAAACATATTAGTAGTTTATGTTTATATTAAATTTATTGAAATGCATAATTAGTCTGCGAATTAATACATAAGACTAGTACTGCTTAATCACTTATATACTGTTATCAGATTGTTTTATTTACTATAAATATATATATATATATATATATATATATATATAATACTTTTTATATTGTGAAAAATTATTGTAACAAATGTTGGTTAAGAATAATTATATTATTAGTTTTCTTTTGAACACAATTTAATTTTTTTATATAACTATCCTTTATACATGTGTTTTGTGTTTAATGTTATAAATACATATTAAAATATCTAGTAATTTAATATCTGTGATAATTATGATACATGCTAATATACATAGTAATAAAGCAGCAAAATGAATAATCCAATTCATTTCCAAATTATTTTCATTCGTCGTCATTTTAATTTGAAAAAGGTATCATGAAAAATGAGACGAACTAGCCCAACATTTATTTGGAAGCATCTCATGATAGAATGTTACAATTATGTTATTTTGAAAATATATATTCTTTAATTTAAATAATTTCTTAAAGTTTCTAATCGCTTTTAAAAAAGAACACAATGGACCCTGAATTTGTCTGTAAAGGCTTCAGTAATATCAATAAACAATAGAAAACTTATTATAAATACGTTCTATTTGTGGTAGCAAAATTTGTTTAAACTTTGATGAATATAATATTGTATATACTAGACATTGTTCTCCCCTTTTGATCTGTAATACACAAATTTATGATGTAAAATAATCTTATAATGTTACTCCATTGAAATTAAGGGTTTCATTCTTTAGGATTGTCTACTAATTGGTTGTTTACTATAATGTATAATGTTAAATTGTACATCACACAACTCTTTAAACTATAAGAAAATATTTGCATAATGCGTGTATCCCGATGAACTACAAAAAATCAATACATTTGATTACATAAAAACGCTTTCTGTAAAACGTTAGTAATGATGAATTAATAAGATAAAAATATACAAAATTAAAAAAATTAAATTAACGTAATAAAAATGTAATGTTTTTGAAAATGAATTTAATACTATATCTTTAAAGGAGTTGTTAATATACTTAACATTTTTGATAGTATCCGCACTATTAAATATGTTTAATGAACTTAGTGGCTACTATTTAAAAAAATTGAAAATAGTTTTAATAATCATTCGTGTTTTAATAAAATTTTCATACTTATCTATTAAAAATGTGGTTAATTATTCCATAATAAAGTGAATTAACCAATTACTAAAATGATTTATAAATTTTAAAATAATAAAACATGACAATAATAATTAAACGCATGTTGAACAAAAATTACTTTAAAAATGAGTATTTAGAAAATCTCTTATAATAAATAATACTAAAAGTACTTTTCTTAACAAATTGACTAAAGCATAAACTGCATAATATTTATCATGAACTCAATATATTATATAAACTTATCTGTTGAATAAATTCTAGCGATTTTACTAAATATTTAGGAAAATTTCATATCAATAATATCTATACTTTGTATGAAAATTGTGATCTCATTGATAATTAATTTCTATTCGATACTGTTGAATAATTGATCTAGACTATTATAAACAATAATTATAAACTTTTTCAATATTTCGTATAAT
Organism: Coelogynopora nodosa; assembly: GCA_034780555.1. Classification (NCBI taxonomy): domain Eukaryota; kingdom Metazoa; phylum Platyhelminthes; order Proseriata; family Coelogynoporidae; genus Coelogynopora; species Coelogynopora nodosa. The sequence goes on along the minus strand of JAUZND010000294.1, from coordinate 2,303 downwards.
ATAGTAAACCGATAACAATTATTTCAGAATGTTCAATGAAGCGTTTTGTTTTGTCTGACTCCAAGTGACATTTATTATTATACAGAAGAAAATATTTTAAATTTTAATATAAAAAAATTTCCTGCCTGGATAAATAAGGACGATACGTAAATTAATTTAAAAAACTTAAATCAAATTATTTAAACCGAAAAAATATCAATATGATAACTTAAATTTGAAAGAAAAACAACTATCAGCCTTTTGATTAATTTTAGTTAGTTAACTTTTATATGTTTAAGATATTTTTTAGAAAATCAAATAACAGTTAAATCATAGCAACGTTGACAAACGATAAAATACGGTTGAGTGTCATCCTAAAGATCGGATAATTTTATTTTATTTTTTAAAAACACTAAATTAATTAAATGTGCGTTTTGGTTTATTGAAAAACTTTTTCAATTATAGGTAACAATTAAATAAATTAATACAAAACAACATTAATATAATTATGATAGATTAAAACCTATTACAATTTGAAAAATGCAAGATTCAAACAATGTGTATAATTGAGAAAGATAAATTCAAGTCAATTTAACGTTAGAAAAATAACACCAATCAGAATATTTAAAATTAGTTAATAGATAGATATGATCGTTATTAAACTTTTCCACTGATGATCTGTCAGAGTGGAATCGACGGTATAATGGCCATTTTGTGTTGAATTACTATGATGGCGAATAATATTATTGATGGTATATTATGTTTTTTATTAAAATAGATTTTTTAAATCTTTTTCAAAACCACTATAATTTTTTTATAATGATGTCATTATCTAATTTATATCTAATTAAAACTATATAAAACTAAATAAAGTAGTAAATAAAAAACCAGTAGATTGACAAAAAGTACAGAGACAATTTTTTCATATAAGTAGGAGAACTAGAAGGTAGATTATTGATTAAGATTTATATATTTATATCGTTTTTTATGAAGGTAGACATTAAAGTACTAATTAATAATTTTTTCACTTGTTGATTGATTATTACATATACTAGTAGAACAAATAGTATAAGAGATGGTTAAAATGTTAACATTGATATATGGATCTATGACAATCTGTTGACTGTGTTTACATTTACTATATCATTTATATATTATTATTAGATTTTACTTTTTGTACATAATTATTTGTAAATTTGTGTAGGCAAGCTGGTTGAGTAAGCAAAATAGTTTGTTTACAAATTTCTTCGTGAATATATTTTATATTTAAAATAAGTTATTGAAAAATTTCAGATTTAATTTTTTTACCACATCATATTTTTTAACTTATTTTAAATTAAATTATTGTTTTAATTATGCTATTGTTAAATGGATATTGCTATCTATTATACATATTGTTAGATTATTACATTTGTCATATTTACAATTTTTTACTCACAAAAAATTTTCTACTTACAAATAAAATAACTTTTTAGCATTTTACACTCATATTTTAGGTATAACTGAAAAATAATTTATATATACTTATTTATAAAATGTATATATTATTTGAAATTTTAATATATTACTTACTTAATATATATTTAATAAATATATATATATCAAAATATTTTCAACAAAATATTTTTGTAGTTTATCCATTTACAGCATTGTGAATAATTAATAATAATGTATTTATTTACTACAAAGTTTCTAGAATAGAAAACTAGTTAGATGTTTCATTAGGTTAACTAAACACACTATCTAAAAATAACAAATATATACATATATATTAAAGAGGGTGATATTAAAGGTATTGAATTTTAAAAATTCTCTTAAATTAAAAAAGTATTCCAAGGAAAATGATGACAACATTTTACGAACAATCTTTTTCAGTCTCACGTACAATTTTGTAAGGCACATTTTGTGCAAAAATTAAGTTTTTTATTATATTAAATAGTACATTTTTAATTGTACCTTTCTATTTCTACCTTTCCTTTGATAAGCTATACAGTATGAGTTCAAATTAGAGGTAATTTAATATAATCTTTTCTTTTAATAGAATTGATTGAAACCATCAGACAAAATAAGCTCACCAGATAGAAAAAAAGAGATAAATCAGAAATAATAAAATAAAAAGAAATGGTATCTATATAACAAAGAAAACCGAAAATAAAGATCCACAAAAGGCAAAGGAGAGGACATTATAAAACTGGAAATAACAAGAGTATAACTTCCTAGAAAAAACTCAAGAAAACCAGCCAAAATTAGACCAATACCAAAAGTGAAAGAAAATGAAGGAATTCCACCAAGTTATACTTGTACTTATAACACAGGCCTAGGAA
>JAUZND010000293.1:0-14256 GCA_034780555.1 Coelogynopora nodosa | reverse complement strand
CAAAATGAGTTTCTTTGGCCACATCATGAGAGCAGAACACCAACTAGAAAGAAAAATCATGTTAGGCATGTCAGACGACAACAGGAGGTGGGGAAGACCGAGATACCGCTGGCTGGATGAAATCAAAGAATCCTCAGGCATGCACCTTCGCAGTTTAATCGAAACTGCCACACAACGTTCTGATTGGAGACAATTGTGCTGGAGAGTCGCCAAGAGTTGGCCTCGACTCGGCGGCAACAGGTGAACAGGTGAAGGCTACGTAACCTTTCATTATAAATTAATTAAAAAATATAATACATTTTGAAATTTGGAAAAAAATAGCTTGCCTATGTCCATAAATGGGTACTTAATTAACAATGTTATAAATCTAGACATAACGTTTTTTCCTGTTTTAAAGAAGAAATAGCATAGCGTTTACATACATGTATACTTTGATACAATACCACCCACCCACTCCAACTTTATGCCATGTAGTTTATTTTATTTTGAAAACAATGAGATAGACATAACGTTTTTTGCCTGCTTTAAAGACGAAATAGCATAGCGTTTGGAAACATGTATATTTTTGTTGCAATACCACCTACCCACCCACACTTAATTTTACAAAACACTAATCCTAAGTTAAATACTTATACCTACTGTATGTAATGTTTATTGTAAGACTGCTCTATGCAAAGAAGTTATAATTCATTACAAAACTGAACTTGTTTTAAATAGAAATAATACGATTATTCTGACATACATAATATATAATAACAAAGACATAATAAACATATATATAAAGAATTAAAATATATTTACCTGTGAAACTGAAACACGCCATCAAATTAATTAATAGCATGATTTTTTTTCTACCAGCCAGACGAAAACGAAACTACAGGGAAATCCCGGTTGTACGACGTCTAGTAATTTTTTAAAGTCTATGCTTGAAATAGAATATTTTTAAGATTCATATCGGCAGTCTTAATTAATAGGTCACTTTTGAGAGAAAATCGAACCGCCGCAACATTCTCATCAAACTTCGCTTCATAACACGACAAGTTATTCAGATTTACTAATGACATTACCTCTGTTTTATTCTCAAAAGGGCTACATAGCCTTCTATATACGCATCATAAGTTTAGTTTTCGTAATTTTACAAAAAATTTCATTTTTAGAATATAAATCAAACTGAATTTGTTTACACATTTATTCAACCTTTAGAAGACGTAACTGGCTGAAAAAGCTTTATACGAACTTGATGATTGAGCAATTAGAATTAAACAACTACATTCTAATATAATTTGGAGAAAATAATTGATAATTTATGGGTGGATTCAGTGATTTAATTCATAATTAACCCTAATACTTCCGGGGGTCAAATTGATCGTATGAAATTGGAACTTATCGGTCAGTCTGACATTTAAAGTGTAGGCCTGCAATTCGATAAGTTTTTAAATGAAGAATAAAAAAATATCCGACAAATAAAAAGTATAAAAATTTATTACTAATTTATCTAGTAAAATATTTAAAAATCGTATTATCACAATAATTAAATGTGTGATAAATAATTATCACACATTTGCACTAACTATTACTTCAAAATTAGATAATATTGGTATTTTTAACAAAAAGTAAATTCTTGCAAAAATAAAATGTAAAAATATTAATTAAATTTGATATCAAAATATACCGTAACTTTTTGCAATAAAATCGGATGCACGTACATTTATTATTTCAAAGTGTCAAATTGAGTGATTATAAATATACAAGTGCGACTACGTAAAATATTAATAACTTATCCAATGACTATTTAATATCGAATATCATATCATGTTTTCTGTTTCAGATCCAATAATAACGTTAGTTTACTTATACATAAGTCATATACCTATAGTATTGTAATAACAAATTGTATTTTTATCATATAAATTATACGGAAATGGTTATCTGTCACATCATTATATTTTGTATATGTTATATTATATATATATTGTATATTTATTATTAATATTTATTTAAATTATTATATTTTATTAAATTACTATATTTGTATATTCCATTATGGTTTGTCTGGTGCTATATATACAATATATAAATAACTACATAATAAAAAATATTTATTATATTTCTATGTTGTAATCATTATTTCTTGCTGAACAAGAAATGCGAGCTATTAAATGGAGCCAGTTAAAAAATGATGTATTGTCAGTTTGACTCTCATCGGCTTGTTAGTTCAGTTGTACGGGTATAAAAGCGTATTGAAATGCTAGCGAATATAATCACTTATTTATCTAGTTTTTTGTCATTTATTTTTGTTTTGGACATTTTAAATAAAGTTATGTCTAAAAGGTGTATCGTTCTGATAATCATTTCACTTATTTTGTTTGAAAAATCAAAATAAAATGTTATTGAAAATGGTAAGATATAGTACATATATATATAATTTTGATACCTATTTTTAATCTTACTTTATCAAGAATATTGCTTATTATAATATTTCTACATATGGTTTAAAAATAGATTTTTATTTGAATACCTGCTGTTTCAATGTAATACTAATCCGAATAATAATTTAAAAAAATTAAAGTATAGCAATCCTGAGAATTAATACAAATGCTGTTCTTGTTTTCAAAAAAATCTTTTTGCCAAAAAGCTAAAGTTTAATTAAATCTAAACAAGATATGAATTAAGTTAAAGTCATGTTTTAAAATTTTACTACATTATAGACAAGCGCTTTGTACAAAGCTAAAAATATTCCATTTGCAGTTTGTGGTGATAGTCTTGTAAATTCTGATATTTTAACAGATATCTCTCTGGATAATTTATTATACTATGTATCCTAGATCTCCTGGTTATTTTGTAGTAGAAATCGAATAGAAACCCTTAGTGATAATTTTTTTCTTTTTCATAAAGAGACATATATATTCTAATTCTACCTGTAGATTGCTGCATAAAAAGTTGAAAAATGAATGTCCGTGTAATTTAAACAACATTACAGTGTATAAATTAAATAGCTGGTTCAGTTCATATTACATTTTTATTTCTATGGTTATTTAAAATCGTCTAAAAAATGTATGAATGATAGTGCTATGCATGCTTCGTATTAAAGGTTTTAAATATTTTTAGACGTGATTTGATTGCGTCAAGTGTTGTTTTGTTCCAAAAAATTGTGTTTAGGTGTGTTTTTTAAAGATAGACAAAATATATTTCTTTTCCAAATAGTAATAGATTGTTTCAGGTGGACGCCTCTCTGTAAGACCATGATAAAAATCAACCATTATATTCTTCCTATCCAGATTCCAAATCCGCTTTTTGATTTTGCCGGTTTGACATGCGGTCATTTTCTAGTTCCATTCTGGACCTTTTTTGGCGCCACATTGATCGGGAAAGCGGTCATCAAGATGCATCTACAGGTCTTTTTGGTAATCGCCACTTTCTCCAAGAATCATGTACACAAAATGGTTCAGTTTGTCAGGTCGGTTACCTAGAAGTCTACTTGTGGGAAGAAAATGAACAAGTTCCCTTTTTACCAATATTTTACATGATAACTATAATGTATAAGTATTAAATATTATATATCATTTCGCATATCGTGCCCCTCCCCCTCCTCACATGGGTTCGAGTAGATGTAGACGTGGAAATCGTCAGATTATACCGACTCAATACTATTTGCTTCTCTGAATTAATTGAATCTTCATTTAACCTTAACTTGATCTTGGCGTTAAATAGATCAGCGCGAATATGTAGAATGTAGAGGTCCTGCAATAGCAATAGAATGTGATTTCAACTATTTTATTTAAAAAAAACAGGAACGTACGTAAAAGAGACATCAGAGACCCACTAAGGCGGCTCCAATAGAGTCAAGATAAAAAATCGTATTACTGCAAATGATCTAAATTACTCTTGAAAAAATCTGTTAAATTTACTTTAGTGGCGCCTTAGGTGGCACTTTATTATAGACTTATTTGTGGATTTATGTACACCTATTTTTATAATAATTTGGTACTTTTATTTCAAGAGGGGACCAAATTCATTAAGGCTTCACATATTAATATATATATATATTTAAATTACTAACACTACACTATATTTTATTGCATATTTGAACGATTTACAAAGGTCATCTAAAATGGTTGAAAAAATCCTGCAAATCAGAAGAAATTACGTCCCTTTAAATTAGTAATAAAAATATTATTATATTTAACTATATAATAAAAATAATATATATTTAACCGAAAAAACTTTATAAATCAAAATGTCTAATGCAATATTCACTATATCATGACATTATTATTATGTCCTCTTTCTATTGTAGAAAAATACCACTGATTGGTGCAAAACTGGAAATTCCACTGCAGGAGCTTTTCATAAAACAACGGCAGCAGCTTCACAGTAAAAACTCTCAAATATATCAGCATGTAGGTATTCTGCTAAAAATGAAGCACAAATTATGTGTTTAAATAAGGTTTATTATATTAATAGTAAATATGTAAATATATAACATAATAAATAATTGTATTAATATATTTATTAATTATTATAATATATTAATATTAAATATATTTATTAATGTATCCTCAAAATTTGGGTATGTCCCGAGCAAATAATAACAGTTTGAAAGCCTACATTTGTATTATTTTTATAATACAACAATTATAAATATTTGTATATAAGTTATCAAATTCGGGCATTCTACAAACTTAGCAGAAATTGTTTAAAAATAGAGAGATAGTCTGTAATTCGTTGCCTGATCGTTTTTGTGTAATGTTTATTATATCTAATTCGAGGTACCATTGCTCTTGTCTAATAAACCTTCATTGTACCTTCATCTTTTTCCACAGCGACAAAGTTGGCTTCAATGGACCTTCGAGTGGCTAGTGTTTCTAATGGTTCTTTATTTCGTTCTCTCCATCATCAACTCTCTCGCTCAGAGCCATCAGCACAGGAAGCGTCGTTCCGCTAAAACAGATTTCATTTGTTGATCGTCTTCCAGATAATTCATAATAATTTCATGATCTTATTTTATCTGTATAGTGTATTGCTTAATACATATACAATTAACTTGAATATTTTCTATATGTAATAATATTTCATGAAGAGCAGAGGATTGCGTGCATTAACATTGTAGAAGTATGTGATTTGATTATTTTTTTATCGAATTACGCTACAGTCTGTGTTTATATTAATTAACAACATATACCATACATAGGAAAAATTATCACTGGATGAAGCTAATACAATCGAATTTCTAACAAAATGTATAGTTTAAGCATTTAAAATATTATGATTTTGCCAATTCTACGATCTTTACTATTACTTTCTGTCCAACATAGTATTATTATTATATATAACATACTATCAAATAGTATTATTTTCGTTGTGTCAAAGTTAGCCACATGTTACAGGCAGTAAAAACGATTGGTTTTTCATAACACAGTTTGCATTCACTATAATGATAAATTGTTATATTTTTTTAAATGATTATTATTTTTAATGTTAGTAAGCTGTGTATATTGAAATTTAACTGATATGTTGATCATGATTTTTATTTTTGGACAATACTAAAATTTACTATTTAATCTTTACTGTCTATACGAGTCATCATTGTTTGGATGCAAATATGCTCGCGCTCCTATTATAAACTGACCATGTTCGTGTTCCTTGTTTTTCTCTGAATGTTAGGGTAGAGACCTGTGTAATGAGTTTTACTTATAAGGTTTTATATTCGAAGTAAACTCATACTATTAAAGTGAAATAAGTTATGACATTAATGCATTTTAAAAAACTTTTATTTTGTTTGGTATATTTTCATTCGTTTGTATTTTTTATTTTTAAGGAAACATGTAAAGTTTCACATTATCATTTTTTTATTTTTGAAATTGTGGTATTAAAAATGTATTAACATAATATTTGATTTGTGGGTAATATTAAAATTGAAATAATAATTATTATGTTTATTTATACATAACACCTAATGATATCAGATATGTAGCTCATGCAGCGTCACCAACACCAAAACATACACATTCGGTAACTCCTTCCACGCTTCTACGCAACAAAACAATACAATATATATATAAAAAATTGCATAAATTTCTTTTACACAACGAAACTATAAAACAATAGGATAAATTACTTCTAGTGTGTACTGAGTATGTCATAATTTGATATTATGTGCTGAGTGAAAATACATTATATACAATGTACGATTGTTATGTTTACATTATGTAAAGTATTTCTTTATTTTCCTCATTATGTGTTCTATAAATATTGTATGTTATTCCTAATAGTATTTGTTGATTGATATGTATTAATATTTTTGGTTTAAATATAAAAGATTATCGCTTTTAGTTTTTAAGATGTTTATTTCTGAAAGTAGATTAATTATTAAGTAATTGTTATAGAGACAACTCTTAATGGTAACAGTAATTTGTGATAAAATTTTAATGTATGCCGCTATATTGAAAACAATTACAGTCTAGACTAAGTATCTGATATTAGGACATTAATTGAAACGTGTTTATGATGTTATATTCATGTACAATTGATATCTTTGATGTTTATCTTTTCTATCGTTGTCCGATAAATATAGTTTGATACAAAATCTGAAAAACTACTACAGAAATATATAATTATATATATGTAGAACAAAATGTTAGGCAAAATGACCACTTTATTATCAACTTCAAAGCAAATTTAAGACGGTTCAAATTGTAAGTTGTATTATGCAATTGAAATTATATAAGTCACTTTAAATGTCTAAAATAGGGTCATTCCTATGAAACATACTTGCATTGGGACATATTTCAAACGTCATGCAATAATTAAGTAACAATACCATGATGATTGACAACACTAACATTTTATTCGAGAATCTAAGTTTCCAAATAAACCATTGAAGGTACTTCATCGCTATACGCACCTATATATATGGATGCGCTGGACACTTGTACCCGGATCCATATATGTTGCCTGAGAGATTTTTTTAAGACTGGCTAAAAAATGATATAGCTACCAGTTTGGTGAAACTTCGGAATTTAAGAATGTTTGATAAAGGACGCTATATATACTTTATCTAAATATGATTTGGTTGTTTGGAGCTATAATAGACAACTTCATGCATTTTAAAAAAGTATTCGAAATTTGCTAATGTTCATTTGCGGGAGTTTTAAAATTGAATGAATATCGAAAGCTTGATCGAAAGAATTTTATTAACAAACAAATATCGAATAGTTGGGGCATTTATTAAAGCATTCGCTGTCTACGAGGTGAGTAACATAATTGTGTGCATCTTCGAGTAATTACTTATATCTTTTTTTTGCAAAAATTGCCTTAAAATTATTTCAATTGCTAGAATAAATGATTCGTCCTCAGATATTGCAGACATGAAGTATATGTAATATACTTAAAATATTTACTGGGAAGTAATATTAATATACTTAAACTAATATATATTATACTTTAAATAAGATATAGGCACATATTAGTAAAAATCTTTTTAATATTTCAACATGATTTCATATTTCCAAAAAAGCATAAAATTGTAATATTTATTATAGCATTATATATTATTATATATATTATTAATTATTATATTATAGCAAATAAAGTGTTCGTCGTGTGGGCCAGTTGAGCCCTCCTCGGTCACCTGACCTTAACCCATGTATTTCTCCGTTTGGGGGATCGTCGAAGATTCAGACTTTGCGAGAAGTTCTCGAAGTATTCTTGATATGCGCAATTTCATTATTGAAGCATTTACTAACATGGAGAGAGATATGTACCAAAATTTGGTGCAGTGTATTGTCACATTGCAGAGAATGCGTGGAAGTCAATCATGGCAAACAATTTGAGTATTTATACAATAACTGTTAGTAAGTGTTTTTGGTGTCCGTAGAAACTGTTGTAATCGACTACAAAAAGTTGTAAAAATAGTTAAATATATAATATGTCGATTTAATATTGCGTGTTAACTTATATTTTCTAACAGTAGTGTTAGTGGCTAGTGTTAGCTTTTCGGCCACCCTCTATATCCTAATTTATTTAATTGTTTATTAAGTTACATTTTATAATTTATAGTAACTAACGTAAAAAAATTAACTAAGATATGACCATATTTTTTAATCTATTTTCCATAATGTATTTATGTTGTCCAATATAATTTTTTTAAAATTTTTTTTAAATCGTTAATATTTTTAACTTTTGACATCATTTCTTTGATAGGTATGGTACGAATATAACTGTTTATTACAATCAGTTAATCATTCGTACGTCGACATACTTTGTAGGGTTTGCTACGTGGAGGGGGAGATATTTTACCCCCCTGGAAAACCAAACTTCCTATCATCCGATTAAACTAAAATTTGGTATACAGATACCTCCTAAAGACTTGTCGAGCGATTTTAATTTTTCAAAAAAATGTATCGATTGATGTAATTTTATGACCTGATTACGTCATAATCTCCAGATAGGAAAACTATAGGAAAATAACCGCACATATGCTATATATTCACAAATAAATGCTCTAACTTTTGTTCAATGCAACCAATTGACTTGATTCTTTTTGCATCTGATTCCAGATCACAAGGTCTATATTTGTTGATGAATTCTATAATTATGCTACTTATATAAATTAGCTATAAGTAGTATAAATGCTAGAGTATTATTTTATATAGCTGGTTATTTAATAAATAATTCTATTATTCAAGTTTATTAATACAATTTACGATATACTTATTTTTTCTATTAATATTGCAATTTTTAGGTCCTAAAATTTTAGGCCCCTCTATGTACGAAGGGTTACTGCAAATTTATAAATAATTAAGATAAAATATAGTAACAAAAGTAGTCCCCGTCAGCAACCCTATCTGCACCCGCTGCGGCATGGAACCGGAGACAGTCGAGCACTGGCTGCAGCGGTGCCCCTCTTCGGCCCAGGCGAGGGCCAGAATCTTCGGTGGCCCCAACCCACCTTTGTCCGAGTTGATGGACAACCCGTTGGAGGTGCTAACGTTTGTACGACTGGGCCTGGCCCGGGCGTGACGAGCCGCCAACAACAACAGCAACAGTGAAGCGCCACCAAACACCACTGCACAGCTAACTAGGTAGCTCACCAGCAAGTTTCCCCGCCAACGGTCCGCCCAGGAGTAGTCTCCGCTGTGGACAGCAGCGCACCGCGGCACGCACCCGCAGCCCCAGCAGACGGCCCAGTCTACCGGCGGCCACAGCCGAGCACACCCCGCCCAGGCTGGGGCAGAAAGCGCAGCCCAGGAAGTGAAGGGAACGGGCCACCCGGTCGATACACTGTAGGGCGGAGGTGGGCCTCTGGGCGAACCGAGGACACTCTGCAAGTGATGTGGAAAATGATAGATGTGAATGAAAGCACCGTATATCTTTTAATGATGAAGAACAATACAATTGAACAGGTAAAAAGAGTGATTACAGGGAGTTTATATGTCAATAGTTGTGCGTGGTATGTGAAAGAGTATATCCGTTAGGGCGGAAGAAGTCAACAGAAGAAGTCAAATAAAAGGCCATTTATATCACTTTGAATTTCTAATGAACGTATTTTGATTGAAATGTATTTATAGGTTATATTTTCTATCTCGATATGACTCCATTAAGTTTCTGATACTTAATTTTCAATATTCTTTATACATTTTAACATGAATATCTGTTGTTTGTTGTATAAATTCAACTATTAACTGTTGTATGATTTCCTATGAAAACCAACAAATTTCTCGTTTTTCACTAATTGAATTGTATAAAACACTAGAGCTAAGAAACATGGTTTTATTATTTATAATCAACAGGGTCAAATTGACAAAACATAATGAAATTTTCAAAACAGACCGGAAAAAGAAAAATGTTGCAGACCAGTGTAATAATATACATTTTAATATTATGCATTAATAACATTAGAATAGTTTCCACACAAATTATTGTGATTTTTTGACAATAGTCAATCCTTGTGTATATTTTTATGAAATATTGGGAAGTTTTGATTTCCGATTTCAAAATACATATTTATTATGGTATAAAAACTACAATGTGTAAATATGTGAAGAAAATACTAAAAACGCATGAATTGGCAGCACTTCCCACTCGCGATTTCAACAAAGATGTACGGTTATTGTTCCACTTGTGAATCCAAGACAAGTGACAGAAAAGCGGTACAAAAAGCGGAACAAAAATCGGAACATCTCTAAAAACGCGTAAAATCATAAAAAATTGGTGTTCAGGGGTCAGAGATGTTTTCACAAACAGAGATATGTGATTGCTGCAGATTCCACATTCATACGAACTTAAATTATTAGAAAATTAAACTAAGCGAAAATAATAAAATTTAATCACAAAAACAAATGAGAGAATATAACAAAACAGTATAGATATATACATTTTTACAGGTATTCAATCCACATCACATCACAACCCTGCAGTCACTGCACTTATGTTGTTTTATAATAGAGAATGAAAAGCCTAAGGCTTATAACATTAATAAATAAGACATACAATTGATTTTTTTTACAATTGAATTTTCCTTCTCTACTAGTTGCTTAATTGGGAAAAATGAAGTCAAAAACATGCCTACCAAAATATTCCCTTCTCACTATATGTATCACATTTCATTTCGGCAGGTAATAATATAGTGTGGAACAATAGGAATATAGTCTTAGCAACGAGAACGACAGGAAGAAATATTAATAAACAAAACAACAACTGGTTAATACAATTTCTTGTTAGTGAGAATAAAACCATTATAATATACACAACAAAATAGCCGTCTTACATAATAATAATAATGCATCAAAGCAGCAATTATATGGTTAGATTTGACAACCTGAATTATAATATTATTCAATAAATTTACTTCATTGTCTAGTATTAGAAAATAAATGAACTCTATTTAGTATCAAATAATGATAAACAAAAAATAATTTTTAAAGTACTTGTTGATAACATACAAAAACAAAAAGTTCACTAATAAGCCGAAGTGAAAGCTCTCTTTATCAAAAATCCTGAAATTGAATTTTTATAAATAGTATTAGCTTCTTAAAGAAAACTTGTGGAACAATACAAATGATTCAAAATTGCATCATGAAGTAAAGTTTTAAAATTTGTATAGAAAAATACATTAAATTAGTGACAAATCTAAAAAGCGCCCGTTTACAAGACTTGTATATACCAAACATAAATAGTTGTATTATATATTAACAGGAAAACTGTTGCTTCGTTGGGGAAACATAGTATCATGATATTCTAGGTTTGCGATATTATTTTTAAAAGATTTCAAGCTTTCAATAATAAAAAGGACACTGTTATTTCTAAACAAAAATTACTAAAATTATATTTCCAATTCATAGACTATTATTTATTTTAACAGGATATATTGTTTCATCCAATATACTGTAGCTTGTCCCTCTATCTGATAACACTGGTCGATACGCATACATGGCAAAGTATATTCGTGGAATTAAATATATAGCCAGAGCATAGTACAATATTCACAAATAATCCAAAATTCTAAATCAATGATGGCTTGTTTCATTGATACGCATTAAAAATAAAAAAATATTATAAACAAATATTTTTTAAGTTATCGGTAATTAATTTAAAAAATTTAATAATTTCACATTAAGCCAAATAATTTTTGCGCAAATTAAGTCACAAATTACGACACCGTAGACAATATTAAATATGGAAGATAAGGTCATGCATAATGTTTCTTGTACTTTCAGATATCTATTTATATATAGTGCAACTAAATTGTATATTAACATTAATTATAGTTCACAACACATTTTCTTGAATAAAATGTAATGTTAAATATATTTAGTTGGGCAATCTATATATAATCTATAAAAAGCTCGGAATGGCGTTACCAACCATTGATTCTGGCAAAAATATATTAACTATAGCTCATTTAAAGAAAAAATTCGAAGAGAATCTCAGTGTGTGGTCATTATGAACTTCTGGCATCTTAACAAACAGTTTGGTTATTTTAAGTTTTACCTCTATGCGCTAACTCTATCAAAAAATGTCACAAACCAAATTGTGAAACATGGGACAAAATATGGTTGAATAACGAACTTTGTTACAGATTTTCTCGTTAATGTAGATGCTAAAGTTAAATCGTGTACAAAATCGTATTGGGTAAATTGATTTTTTTATAGTTTTTCTTATAAATAGCATTGGTATTCGAGGTCGTATAACAATAAAATACATAAAGTTACGGCTCTTTTAAAGTTCGAATATTATCCGAAAAAGCTATGCTATTTGATAACTATAATGTAATTATTAATTCCAGTCAAGACTAAACATTATATTCTGTTGCACAAATTAACTTATATAACTCACTTATACACTGTTCACAAGATAGCATAAAATGAAACTAATTTACCTATTAAGACATTAAACATAAGCGATATGTCTTTAGTAATGATTGTTCTTACGATGAGATTGTTCTTACCTGAAGAAGCCGACAACCGCCCAAATGATAAAGTATGTAGTGAGAATGGCTCAGTCAAATTTTATATAAATACAATCGATAACAATGGGTGGTTAACCAGGTATCAGAGAAAGTATGAAGGAGTTGCTCGACTAAACCAAATACTCTGAAACACTAAAGAACTGCTGTGATAGCGATATCAAATTTAAGTCTTCTTCAAAAATAGTAAAGTAACGCTTTTGTGGGCATAAGAGAACTTATATATTTTTAATTTTTCAAATTAATAAAGACAAAAATAGGTAGTTTGTTTCACTATAACTTCAAATAAAAAAATTATGAAACACAAACATTTCATTATTGTAAGCTATGGTTCAGGTTTTTGTTCATCGATTCTTCAATATAAATGATAGTTAGGTTGCTGCTTACTTTCATCGGTGATATCTGGGTTGGGAACTTGAATTTCAAGAAACGGAGTCAATTCTAATCCAAGCCAAGGTACGTTCTCTGAAAAAATCAACACATGTGTATTAATTACACATTATAAATGTTTTGGGAAGTTTATTAATAATTATGTGCCTGTTAATTTCTTATAAAAGATCTATAAATAAATTATGTTAAGAATCATTTGGAGAAGGTATGTCACTTACCGCCCTCAAAATTGTCCTTGCACTTAGCGGAGTTTACTTCAAGACCATGGCTTTTGAGACCTAGTGCAATAATTATAATAAAATATGATTACATAGTACATTATTATACACTTCATATTGGATACTATATACTATACAATATAATCAAATCATAAACCTACGTATATCTGTTACAGTAGACTAAGCACCACACATGCAATCAATCAGTGTCAGTAATTTATCAATCCACTCACCCCGTGTCACAGCCGAAAGAAAGCGATCAGCAAGCTCCCGAGAGGGGCCAATGTAGACGTAGTCATCGGAGAAGTGCCAGACACGCTCTTTTCTAGTCAAACTGAGATACTCTCGATTGCATGCGGACAGGTAGAGGCAGCCGAGATTTGAGGAGATACTGGCACCCTGTGGTATGCCTCTTGTCTGCTGGTAATATCGGTTGTTTACCTTAACGACGGAACAAATATAGAATACGGCATCTTTTGTATTGATTATATATTATATTGTTTATTAATATCCTAATTGCTGTAATAAATGTAAATTTTAATAATGAAGGGGAGTTGTGGTGAGAAGTGAAGGGGGACAGAATCTACAATCCTCTTACTACTAATAAACTGAACATATTGACTCACACAACTTGATACTTGTTAAGTGTTCAATATGCAAAAAATTAACTTTTTGTTAATTACTAAGAAATTAGACACAAAAAGTCTATATAATACACATTTTAATATCTGGCTACAACTAAATCAATAGTCAAAAATCAGTATAAAAAATCATAGAAATTTCACATTATAAAACATCTAAATATTAAAATATCTATGATCGAAATGAATTAAAGTATATTTTAATGATAAAAGATATATTACATTGAGAGAACCATAGGCTTTATTTTTGTTAAATATGGAATTTTTGACTCCTAGATAATGTTGAGTGGTATTTTTACTATTTGAAATAATGGATAATGGATAATGGATTGTTTATTAGATAATCGCATTGTATGAACGTTTTACATATCATTATATAGGCTGTCATTTTTTACGTAAAACGTGTTAGCATACCAATGACGTTAATATCAAACATAACAATATAATTTACTGATTACATTAAAAACACTGAGCGTTTTCGAAAAGTAGAATCGGTTCCGATTCCAGACTCGCTTTTAAAGAATCAGTCGTTCGAAAAGTC
>JAUZND010000292.1:0-14257 GCA_034780555.1 Coelogynopora nodosa | reverse complement strand
CTATACTGCCTCAGAAAATCTCAGAAATAGATTTGTCGTAATTAGCGCGCTTGTGAACTGGGACTACTTGTGAAGTGAGACTACTTGTGAATTGGGACTGTTTTTTCGTCGATTACAGAATTTATTTGTGAACTGGAACTACTTGGGAAGTGGGAAACAGTCCGTCTGATTGCTATCGTCTCGAGCTTCGTTCTCGACTCAGCCATGAGACGATAACTATTACATGTAATTAATAAAAATTCATGTATATTATTTCCATTTATAACGTTTTCATATATGATATTTTACTCACCATTACAGGAATAGTCAAGGCATTTTTGGAAAAAACAATTGCATTCGGAGGAGTTGAAACCGGAAGGCAAAAGGATAGTGAACAAGCGATGGTTGTGGTGAAACCCAGCATCAATGGGTGGATTTGGAGGCATGGGGTCTTTGCAAAAATGTATAATACATTTAAAAAATATTCTGACATGAACATATATCTAAAGATTACAAAAAGAACACTCGCTAAGATTGTTCACTGAAGAAAAATGTGTACTCATTATTAAGAATGAAAGAACAATAGTAGTATTGGAAGGGAGACTTATGGACCATGGCGTCATCACTCCCCCTAAACCCCCTAAATGGTGGAAAATAAATATGGTCTATTTAAACAAGGACAATTCATTTCTGATTAATTCAAGAACTGAATACTATTTTCAAACTTATAAATTAATTTAAGGTGCTATAATGGTAGTAATTAATCATTCAAGTTTACTTATTGATTTTTTTACATGCCGTGTATGACATACAATTACTCAATAGGTTGATTTCAATGTGAAGTCTAACTAAATCAAAATCGCCGAGTTTGACTCGGCTGCTTCGAAAAAGGAACTCTATTGGTAGCAATCAATCATTCGTATACATTTCCTGATATTTTCTACTACTATGGACTGCAGTCACATACATAATGTCTTATCAGGATGATTTCAATGGTAATTTTAACAAAATCAAGTACTAGAATGTTATCGGAGATAAGGTATCATATGCCTTTAACTATATAGTTTTGATGTATGGTAGCATCAATAGTCAAACAGTTTTTTACCAATAACCAACTACTCGTCCTCAAATACTTTTTTTTCAAATAAATTTGTTCATTGTCATGCTTCGGTAGTAGTATGAAAGTGGTACCGTGAGCACAGCTAACTTTCTTCTGATTGTTTGAGAGTGGTATGGGTGACCACCACCACCCTCCCCTTTGCGACAGATTCGGTTTTAATGAATCCAGCGTTTGATTTTATGTTTTTATGATTGCTATGTGACGATTTTAATAAGGTAAAAGTCGTTACTGACTTAAACAATGACGCCTTAATTTATGTAAGTTAATTCGAAATTTATCAGAAGTATTCAATTGGTAGTAATCGATGATTATTAATTTTTTTAAAGATCGTGCACTACAGTCATATAATGACCGATTGGGTTGCTTTCAACAAGAATTCCGACTAATTATAGTATGTGGAGTGCAACTGCAATCATTAAGAATTGTTCGGAGATATCAATCCCTAACAATATATATGTGATAATATCATATAATAAATACTGCAGGTATAATATGCAGACTATGTAGTGTATATACAATTGTATCTTAATAATCTATATTAAGAGTATTACAGTATATTATAATACTTAACCTATATATATATTTACTACTATAGGCACTATATATATGTATATTAAAAATAATAATATAAAGACACTAGCAATTTTAAAGTGACTTTCAAAAATGTTCATATAGTGCTTTACTCTTCGTTATGTTAGTATTTTCAATATAACAGTTTACGATTATTTAATGCTAATATTTTCCCTATTTTCCTATATCACAAGTTAATTTTAATAGCATCAACATTAAAACTGTTATAATCTTTCAGAGTTTATACCTGAGTACATTTTTTAACTGTAATCCTCAAAATACAAAATATAAAATCCTAAAGTTAAAAACCCCATAAAATCTTAAAATTATAGTATTTAACCATAAAAATTATTAAGTTTAACACATGAAATACTAAATATTAAATTCATCAAATTCTAAAAAATATTCTAAAATATATCATGAAATAAAAGATTGATTGTTATGACAACAATTATGAATTTTACTTGTACAACACATCTCAGCGTATAATGCAGAGCTAATCGCCTCTATTGATAAATTTGTTTTACTACTGGCACAACGAGTATCAGAATACAACATAAAATTCAGTGTCAGTGCACTTGTTTTTCAATGTCTTCACTTTCTGTCTAAGTAATCGTCATCAACATCTTTGCAGTTTTTTTATTGAAATCCAGTTTCCGACATGGTATTTGACTTAATCACGGAAATCGTACCAACTTCTTTTTAATGCTTCCTTCAAGATTACATCATCTGAGGTTGGAGCATCCTTTTTGTGTGATACCCGATTGTAAATTTTGTATACTTCATCCAATCGTAAGTCTCTTCCACACTTATTTATAAAAGTGATGTTATAATGAAACATTTTCTTCACAACTTCTACGATCTCCTTAAGCGTAAGCGGGCCAAATATATTTTTCAATTCCTTATCCAGAATATGTAAACTTTGAAAGGAGTTAGGTTGAGGGTGATAATTGTCCCTATCAAAAATGCGCAATTTGTTTTTAGCACCAATGATATGTTTATCTGATATACTTTGATGTGTACGTTTGATGAAGTCGGCAATAATATATAACAGATTTTTCGGCCATATTACAAATTATCTATAAAAATGGAAACAGACATACACCCACTATATTTGTATATACACCAACATATATAATAGACTAAAGATCAATCCTAGCGTGATGGTTGCTGGACGATCAATATCAGGGTAGACCACATTTACTGTGTGCTCGTCGGCTACATATTACCTTGTTAATGTTATTATAGTATATGAAAAAGGTCAGCCTGAGTCGTATAATATTGTACAACCACATGACTGTATTGTACTGAATGACTTGATGGAAGAAGACAAAACGTCAATGCCAATAAGTATCCTCTTCACAATAAAGGTTCAATACCTACTCTGTTTTGCTATCAAAATTACACAAAATCTAATTAATAATGGCAAGGAGACACGTACACGATCACTAAATATTTAATACATGGTTATGTTTAAAAACAAAAAAGACTTCAGTAGTATAGGAATAGTCGATTCGAGCACACTTTTTGACCTCTGTAAAATTTGACCTTGACCTTCAACCTTTGAGTATAGGTAAAGCGGATTCGGCAGCACTTTATTGTTTTTACATTTTAGCTTTTATCTTTTACAATTGTTGACCACAATTGACCATCATATCACATCAATTATATATAATATGCCGGCTATGGTTACAGCGATTCTATATAACATGTCAGTAGCAGAGTATATTTGACTTTTAATGGGTTTTGATGCATCTGTCTTTGTACCAAAGTCATACACTTTCTTCTTTACTATTGAATTATAACATCAATATTTATATAGCTACCATATGCTATCTATACTTATGTAAGATTCTCGTATATATGGTTACATGGATGAATTCGACCGCACAACATTTATTGACCACCATGACACATCATTTACAAATAATATAGCGGTTGTAGCTACAAGGATTCTATATAATACGCCGGTAGTAGTTATATCGTAAATTAGACTTTAGAGCATATTCTCTAATATTAATATGGTTTTGATGCGGCTACCTTTGTACCAAACCATACATGCTAAGCATTGCATCATTTGAATTGGTCACATACATGGTAGACATTCATGCAGTAATAGTTGTTTTCTCATCAAGGTGATTCTTGCGTAATTATGTCATGCGGGTTAGTGCTGAGAGTATGAACTATACAGGTTACAATAATTGACTGAATGCACAATTTACAACTAATACAATGTTGACCATGGTGATATTTAATGACACAATTTCGACGTTCCTTATATGGATAGTGCTTACATATATGGTCTACTGTATAGCAAGATATTTGTTACCTAATATACGTATATATAAAGTATATTTAGTTTAAGATTAAAAAAAAATTATGTAAGCAAAATGTAAGGGAATAATGTAAATGATACATAATCTTACTAAAGCCTTGACAACACATTAATGTGAGTCACATTGTCTTGGAATTTGTTATATCAATTTAACTTTTAAATAACTAATTTAAAATAAATGTGGAAATTATAATTTTAATGTTGATAAAAAAATTCAAAAATTACAAAAAAAATCTGTTTATTATGATGTTATTAACATCTAACAACACGAAATGTTGTTGAAACATGAAAATTAAATAATGACGGATGTACTGTAATTCACTACACTTACAGTAAATATTATATATAAATATGTCTTCATAAAAAAAGATGTGTTGTTTAATTATATGTAGAGAGAACATCTGCTTTTAGATGAAAAATTGTTCACTTACAAATGCTTCTTGTCAAGGAAATAATAAGCAGTATTATGATCTGTCTCTCAAGCAGTGGGAAGACAGTTTAAGTATATTTAGTGGTTTGCAAGACAATTCACCCCTTTCCACTTCTTGCTACTAGTTATTCTATGAAACAGGATACAGGCATTCATGAAGTTAAAATTTAATTCAGACGCGTTGAATAGAAGTGTTTTCACAACAGAGTGGTGGATCAAGATGGATAAATTTGTAACAGAATATATATTGACAAGTACAATACATTTTATTTAATAGACACACCCCACATACAGGGCTACAGTTATAGATGACATCATAATTTGTCTACTTTTAGATATGGAATATTATTACACAAATAAATATTCTCAATTGGCTGAATAACAATCTTCTGTGTTATATTCATAAAAAGTATGAAGTAAAATAAGAACAAAATAAATAGAAACCTAACAAGTTTCCCCTAAATTGAAAGATCGCAGATCAACAGAGACAAGGTTTTTGATTCCTAAATTAAAATATTAAAATCCATGCACTATTATATTGCACTATAAAAGAGAAGATCGGTGAAAAAGTAAATTGTGGATGCTCGTACAATACATCATCTGAAATGATTAATGTTGGTTATACCTAATTGAAATTACATGTGTTTTTTGTATAAAATGGGCTAAATTTGAAATTACTTGTGTATACTATGAGTAAAATTATAAATTATTTGTGCATAATGTGTTAAATTTGAAATTATTTGTGTATTCGAACTTCGGGTCTTAAAAACATACACCACAAAACCACTGATTATGTTATCTGTATATGATTCTGAACTACTTCTAACAATATTATCATATGTCAACTTTTTTTTGTTCTTTTCAGTAGTTTTGTTATTTTAGCATATGTACATAAATGTTGTCAATTATAGTACTGATATAATTATTACCAAAAATTTTATTTAAAAGTAAACATTATTTTAACATGTGATTTTAATTTCATATCGACGGGAAATTGTATAAGATTATTTGTTGTTCTTTATAAATATATACGTGAAATTGGACTCCAACCGTGTTTTTTTAGGAACATTTATATTCTACTCAGTAGTGAAGAAGTGGAAAACTTTTTTGTAATAGGTCAGTCATCGTCAATCTTAATAGAAGACAAATGGAAACTCGATGCATTGATTGTTTAATAACTGGTTTATTAGCTACTTCTAATGGGAATTTTCAGTGTAATTGTTTTATTTCGTATCAAGAATGGTTTATTATCAACAAAATAAGGCCTATGACCAACACGTTAGTAAGTATGGTTGTAACACACGAGCTACTTGCAAGATGCATATATACGGCTAGGCAGACAACAGCTGCTATAAGTGAATACCACTAACTACAATGACGTAACATATTACATTTATATAATAGCAGTGCAGCCAAACACACAACAGTAATAGTATATATTTGTCTAACCGAATTTGAAATAATTTAATATGAACTAAATATAAATATTATATAATTGGTTCACACATATACTCTCTCTCACCAAACAAACTAGCTTGATATAATTATGCAAGCATCATCTATTCGACGTTTCAATCACTTGCATGAATGACTATTGTCAACTATATACTATAAAAGTACGCCTCATTTCAACAGGTTGTTACTGAAGAGTAAAATCGCTTATTTGTGCAACATTATAAGTTCGTAAATTATCTGTTCCAGACAATATAGAGTGGTGTATTATCAATTTAACTTCTCAATGTGAATAATCATATATTGTGCCACGTAGAAGTGTGTGTGTGTTTTCTATTAATTTCAATGGTGCATAACTTACTTCATATGTACATTATAATCTAGTATAATATATTTAATAAAAGTGATAAAAAAGAGTGATATATACTAGCATCTTACATCAGTATACATAGTATATGGTTTAGTGTATAATCATGTTATAAATCAATAGTAAAGAAGTAAGGCTGGCACTTTGTAAATTTACCTCCTAAAATAATACATAGTAACAAATATCTTGTTATGCAGTAGACCATATATGTAAGCACTATCTAAATAGTGAACGTCAAAATTGCGTTATTCAATATCACCATGGTCAACAATGTATTAGTTTTGAATTGTGCATTCAGAGTCAATTATTGAAACCTGTATAATTCATACTCTCAGCAATAACCAACATGACATATTTACGCAAGAATCACCTTGATGTAAAAACAACTATTATCGTCAAATAAACTAATGAACGCCACATGAGACGATAACAAGTTATAACATAACTCGATAGTGACCATTCTTGTTATCGCTCCTACGTTCGATCCTACAACGATCAGAGTGAGATACAATTACTTCTCATTCCTACCAAGTAAACATTACTTGTTTTTTATTTCATTTAATTACATTATGTGAATAGAAGAATCGATTAATTAGAAAGATAATTCGAACATAATTAGATTGCGCAATATCTGTTTAGAA
The DNA here is from genome assembly GCA_034780555.1 of Coelogynopora nodosa. Taxonomy (NCBI): domain Eukaryota; kingdom Metazoa; phylum Platyhelminthes; order Proseriata; family Coelogynoporidae; genus Coelogynopora; species Coelogynopora nodosa. The sequence continues at coordinate 7,363 of JAUZND010000292.1, read as the reverse complement.
GGTATAAGTCGGCCTGGTGGGTTTGTCAGAGTGCAACATTTGACGATAAAACAGTTATCGTTTCATGGCTGTCGTCTCGAGCTTGGCTCTATAACCATGAGACGATAACTATTATTTACTGCATCATTGTATATCATTTATGTGACTAGTACAAATGATGCAAGGCTTAGCATGTTTGGTTTGGTACAAAGGTAGACGCATCAAAACCATATCATTCTTATTAAAGAATATGCTCTAAAGTCTAATAGCTATATAAATAATCATGTTATAATTTAATAGTAAAGAAGAAAGGCTGGTACTTTATAAATTTCTTTTGAATTGTTCATTCAAAGTCAATTATTGAAACCTGTATAGTTCATACTCTCAGAAACTAACCAGCATGACATAATAACGCCAGAATCACTTTGATGTGAAAACATGTATTATTGCATGGATGTCTTATGTCAAATAACTACTATAAATTCTTTTCATCTTTTATAGAATGAAATATATACATATTTCTATCATGTCTGTAACTCACATAATTCGTATAATGCTTACCATGTATGACTGATGTCAGTATGTTTTCCAGATATTCCAAATTTCTGACTGCTGTTTTTAGAGATGTTGTGCATAAAAATCCCTAAGCCTATCATTTTTCCTGGAGATACGTCAAATTACACCGGATAATTTAAGTGTTAGAAGTAATTTTCTTCCTATTGAGGAGACACATTATATATACTTAACAACTGAAAAAGTATATAAATATGAATCACTTGGTGGACAGAAGGCTATTTTTAATTTAATAAGACTCTTATCAATAAACGAGAACACAATAATCGGAAAAAAGTGAAACCAAATGATGACTAGAATGTACTTTTCAGAAAGGATCTGCTACAGGATCAGGTTCTTAAACTGTATACTCATGATATTTCTAAAGCGAGACGGAAACAAGAGCAAGAAGTCAGACGATTACCTGAACCATCTCCATTAGAGGGCAAAAACAAAGGCCTGATGGCGGTAAATACATTTCCAAAATATGACCGCGTCCAGGCACACGTGCCGCAAGAACTTTTAATTGCTCAAGGAATACCCTGGGATGAGAGAGGTTAAATTTCCGACGAAAACAATCACCCAATAGAAAAGTATCATATTCTGGATTTGATTCGATTCGCAGTGGATAGTCGTGCTAAACTCAGACAACGAAAAGGTTGGACTCATATAAAACATATATTACAGGTATACAAAATACCAAATACCAAATTAGTACATCAGAAACCTTACATAAAATGAATTAGTTGTAATTCATCAAGCGGCACCACCCTCATTGATAAATAGATACATTCTTCAACGCATCGAGTCAGCATCAACTCGAGGAACAAACTCCGTCAAATTCCAGGTAGCTTACTAACACCAAGTGAACAAATTCCAAATGTTTTTAATATGGCAGGTTGAAAAAGCAATGAGGGGCACGTGCAGTGACACTGATTTTATGTTGTATTCTAATATGCTTTGTATTAGTAGTAATAAATGTTTATCAAAAGAAGCGACTGACTCTGCATTATACGCTGAGATGTGTTGTATAAGTAAAATAATATATGTTGTCGTATCAATCAACATATTCTTTGATGTTCTATTTTAGGGGAAGTTTGGAATTTGATGAGGTTATCGTTTAGGATTTTAAGAGTTAGAAAATAGGATTTTAAGGATTAAACTTTTGGATTTAAGAGTTAAACCTTAGTATTTTAACGGTTAAATTTTAGGATTTCACAGATTAATCATTAGAATTTTAGGATTATACTTCATTATTTTAGAAATTAATAGGGTTGAATTTTTGATTTTATGGGGTTAAACTTTTAAAGTGTTATATTTTGATAGGTTAGACTTTAGGACTGTAAGATGCGGTTTAAAACTTATGATATTTGTATTTTATGAGGTTAAAGTTTAGAATTTTACCGAGGCATAAACTCTAATGAATTATAGGAATTTCAATATTGATGCTATTAAAATTAACTGGTGATATTAGAAAAATATTAGCATTTATTAATAGTACAGTGCGACATCGAAAATACTGACATAACGAAGAGTAAAGGATGATATGAAGACATCTGAAAGTCCTTTTTACCTTATATTCTTTTGTATAGTCCTTATTTTAATATACTTATATAGTATAAGCAATACATTAGACATATAATACATTTATTATGTATACACATAGTATACATATAGTATATACCTATTGTACACATATCAAATCTGTGTATTAGGGATTGGTACCTCCGATCAATTCTCCGATCAAGCAGTTTTACTTTGCATACATAAATTTGCCAAAATTCCCGTTGAAATAAACACAATGGCTGCAATGCATTATGTTATAAAAAATCTATAATTATCGACTACTTCCAATAGCATACATACATCTTATCAAATTTTAATTCTAACAGTCGCACTTTCTACACTTAACCTAATCCCGTTGAATTAACACAATTAATCATTATATGGCTGCAGTGCACTACAATATGTAAATAAAGGCTAAATAATATAATTTTGCTGAACACTTGTTGCGACCTTTTTGTCCAATTCACCCGTCAATTTCATTGCAATCTACTGCCTTTAAGATTCCACTATAACGGTACATATATACTATATACTGTATATAAAATCGAAATGTTTTCTATTGAATTTTTTTTTATATTTATATAATTTACAATCGGTCCTTCGGGATACAGAACAGTTATAAAAACAATTAGAAATATGTCTGGACAAATACTTACAAGTGAGAAAATGATCGGCAAAAGAATGTTTGACGTTGCAGAATTCGAAGCAATTTCGGTAACAAAAGCGGTAAATGCTGCCAGAAGTATCACCACTAAAGGTACTGGAAGATATTTAAAAACGGATAGTTGATTTCCTATCAGCAGTGAAAAACCCGATTGCTGAAAATGTAAAATTATTTACAAAATAATTATTTATTGAATTAAACTGTTTTTGTTACATACATATAAATTTATTAATGTTTTTAGAGGAATCAAGCTACTTTATAGTAAAAAAATACAATATTTACTATATATAAGAATAATAATTGGTAAATAAAAAATAAATACTAAAAAGGTTTTAATCTGTTAAATTTCCACAAACCTGCGGGATATGTATAACTTATGTATCAATATTAAATTAGAACAAAATATTAGAATTTTAAAAAGGAAATTTTTTTCTTCCTGACAAATGTTTACTAGTTATATTAGATTGATTCTATTTAAAAAAATATATTTTCCATTTTAACAGATTAATTATTAAATAGTAAATACATAAACGAAAATATAAAAAAATAATTATCAACAATTTTAAATAGATTTACTATTTTGATAATATTTATCTCATTAATATTATACTAATGCATTGGAAATCGTTTATAGTAGTTTAAATTTTATTGTTTAACTTCACTAAAATTATAAAAATATATTTTACCTTACAAATTTCCGCTAGAGCCAAACCGCCGCCGATTAAAAGTAAAATACCCCACGGTAGTTTGTGCTGAATAACTTTCCAAGGCACCAAAACACCGCTTCCTTTATGTAAGAAAATTTATATAATTTTGACCTACATGACTATTTAATTCAATATATCAGTATATACAGTTAGTATAGGGCTTGTATTAAATTGTACAGAAACGTTAGTTAAAGGCATTTTGATGATTTAATTATTATTATATTTAAAATAAATACAAAATTATATTTGATATTTTTATTATAATAACAAAGATATTGTCGATATTGGGTGCGATTTATTTTAAAAGATTTTTATACAATTGTAGAGACTATTAAGTTTATAAAAATTAAAAAATGTAATTATTAAAATGTCTATAATAAAATGATGGTAATCTAATTTAGATAATTATGTCACTATGTATCTATGCTATTTCTTAATACAAACATTATTGCGACATTATATATCTCAGAAAAGTAATAATGAGGAAAGAGACAGATACATACATATGTGTTAAAAAGTGAACTGTTGGGATATATGAGTTAAAAGGTATGTTTTATTATATTAAATTAATTTTATTATGATAATACGAGTATACCGTTAAACAATATACGCAAATTGTCATTATCGGTAGTATTTTCTTTAATAAAAACTATATTATCATTTGTTAGCTTGTACTATATTTATTATTATTATTACTCTAAATATTATTGATAGCATTGTTTTCTTAGATTAACACATTAATAATATATTATTAATTATAAGGTCACAATCATAGAAGCTCGAAATATTAGTATGTATTTTTTTGTATTATACAAATTAATTTTAATGTTAAATAGAAAATTTGATTATTTGTATTTTAAAAATAAAATATTAATTTTCGAACAAAATATTACCCTCAGAACATTTATTTAGCATAATTTGACATTTGTTGTTTTACATGGTATTTTATTGTATTAATTACTTAATTAATTAATTTTATTTTCATATAAAGTTAGTTAACATATAAAATAGTAATGTATCATGTTTTAAATGGCATAAATATTAGACTCAGGCGGCAAAAGCATCTGAAGATTTTTGCTTGCAAATTATACAGGACGCTTACTTCAATTTTTTAAAATTTTAAAACTGTAAATATTGTTTAGCAATACGTTCACTATAATTTTTTTAATTAAAAACTACAGCATTTTGATGCATATTTACATTATATCCATTATTTTATATTTTGAGAATAGAATAATATAAAAATTAACTAGCTTTAAATAGTTTATTCAAGAACGATGTAAATATAAATATTATAAAATAATGATTCAATCTTTTTTAAAATAAAGAATATAGAAAACAAAATTTTAAAAAAATATTATCGTGAAAAATTATAAAATATAATTAGTTATACATATTAAAATACCACAATATTGTTTAAAAAAACCAAATACATGGAACAGAAAACAACTTAAAAGGAAACTAAACAATATATTTTTTGGTCATTATTTTCTTTTTATTCATTTAACTTTTCCATTTCAGATTAAGATCACTTTTAGAGTAATTCAATTTATTTAAAGTAAAATTTTTCTACTTCAAATGTAAAATATTTAATAAGATTTTAATGAATATTCTGTTAAAAGTAAATAGATTTTTTAAGCATGAATTGACATTAATAATCCTTTTATTCAATATCAATATTTCTTACCGTAGATTTTATACTCATATGTTTTTGTCTTAAAAGGATTTCTTTCAGGCCAGACACAAAATAATATTGCAATTAAAATAGCTGGTTGAGTATCTTTTACATAACTGAAATATAACACATTTTGAAAGAAATTGATCAGTCGACAAGTTTAAAAATATTTATTAATCAGATTTGTTTGTTTCACAAAGTTAACGATTGCATCGTAAACATCAGGGTCGTCACTTTTTTCAATCGATAGTCTACCATTTTCAGCCATCGAATTGTTGAACCTTTTGGTTATTATTTACGAGTGAATGTATAGTTGTCTGTTCCCATCGACAGATTGACAATATTGACGAGTAATATTGGTTTTGTCCATGTCAGTCTGAATAACTTGTCCAACTTTAATATAAAGAAACCTAAATCTTGTGCGACATCAGCATAATTAATGAAGTGTTTTACCATTAAATAAAATAAAATAGTGAATTGGCATGTTTAAGCAAGACTGAACGTATACGACCATTCGTGATGTGATCTGGAAGCAAAAAAATAATTTTAGGTGTAACAGTGTCTCTATTTTTTATATGTATCGGTAATTAGCCAGTGTAGAGGAGAGTGCAGTTAGCTGGTAATTGCTAGGTCATCATCTAGGGCAGCATTCAAAGTGCAACGCTTCCTATACTACTCATGTGAATGATGGAAATCATTTAGTAGTTTCACATGAATGATGGTAATCGTCTATATATTATAATTGGGAAGGTTGTCAGCTAAGATAACTGTATGGAAAGTTATAAAAATCATTAATTAAATGAATACGTAGCAATATAAACCTAGAATTCGGTGTAGCAGCGTTACCAATCTACTATAGCCTGGAGTTCGTAAGCAAAATCAAACTGACGTGTCTCATGCAAAAAATGTTTCGGTCAAGTTTGTGCAGACCTGCTATCACTATTCGTTGTATCATTATATACATTTAATTGGGTAAGCCCATTGACTTTTAGAGATAACATATTGAAATCTATATATATATATAAATCTATATATATTGAAATATGTGGGTAAGCCTAATTGATGAAACCTAATAAGATCGAAACAAGTGTCCTTGGCTCTCAATACTGAACAATATATAGCCATGATTAGTATGTTAATTGATCATCTTTGTAAAATCTTAAAACTGTCAAATTTTTGTTGTGTCCTGCTAATGTTAACTTTTATATTATTATTTTTCTTTCTAATTGTGTTAATTAATTTTACGGATAAAGCCACTGTTTTTAATTTTATATGTGTTTGTCTATTATACTTTATAAATGTTATTGTTGATTGATAAGGTAGACAAAAAAATCACATTTTGTTACAATGTTTCGCACAATTTGTAAAAGAACAGTACATTTATAAGGTTTCCTTGTAGTGTGTTTATCGTATAGACATAAAAAAAACAATGTATAGAGTATAGAAATAAATATTTACTAAATGTTTTTTGTTTTAAATAATTTTATTTCATAAAATAATAATTCTGAGCAAGCACAACTTACTTGCTTAGATGTTTTACTTAATTATGTAGTATTAAAAATCTCAAAGAAACCGTCAAAAATGTTACCTTTTTCCATCACTATCAGTAAAAAGTGATCCCCAACCAGGGAATCCAGGGTCCCGAGTAAGCAAGAGAAACACAAGAGCAGAAAATAGAATAATACAGGAACCCTCTGCAAATCTATAAAGGTAAAAGGTGCACAATCGTGATGTAGTTAATAATATTGATTTACGATTTAATTTTACATATTCTATTCATAAATACTTATAACTATACTCTATAACTACATTTAAATCACACAATCTAGTGGATTCCCCGTTTAAATGTAGTAAATTAAGAAAGCGTTTATTTCACGCTAAATCGTTTATTTCTTTAATCAATCAATACAAAAATGTCATCAACAAAATTAAAAATTGTCATGAAATAATGATTTAAGTATATAATAACGCATGGAATTCTAGTATTAAACATTGATAAATCACGCGTCGATATTTAAATCACGACGGCGTAGCCGGAGTGGTTTAAGTAAAAGACAAGTGATTTATCGACGTTTAATACCGTAGATATATAATTGTTTATCTATATTATAATATTATTATTATATTATAATATTATCTATATTATATAGTTATAATATGATTAAAAGTTTATACTGGTTTTTATAAATTCGAAAAAAAATAATCAATGCTGAGCCGTAG